>JABFPJ010006901.1:0-10435 GCA_022817425.1 Gryon sp. ZL-2020 | reverse complement strand
GGGGTCGTCAGGGGGTTGTCAGAAGATTTTCAGGAGGTTGTCAGAGGGTTATCGAAGGGTTGTGAGGGGGTTGTCAGAGGGTTGTCAGGAAGATTTCAGGAAGTTTTAAGAAAGTGGTTTGTTTTCGATTTTGTGTGAAGGTTCTCAAGAGCTACTCAGATAATGTTCATTGTTTTTTTTTCAGAAACTTTTAAAAAACTTTTCACACATTTTTCAAATTTCCTACACAGGGTCCTACATATGGACCATAGGAGTATCCTACGAATATACAAATATGAATGTACAGATGTTTATTTGTTTGTTTATTCGGTTGTTTGTTTTCTCTAAATTTAAATAAGTGAAATTTTCACTTATTTGCTGAGTGAAACATTTTTTCACTTCAAAAAAGAAAAATATTCACTTATTCGTAAGTGCAAAAATTTTTCACTTCAAAAAAGAAAAAGTTTCACTTATTCGTAAGTGCAAAAATTTTTCACTTCCAAAAAAAAATTTTACTTATTCATAGGTGAAAGAAAATTCACTATTCCAAAAAGTGGAAAACTACTTTTTCATAAATGAAGAAAATGTGACACTTTGAAAAAAGTCAAAAATTATACTTTTTCATAAGTCAAATGAATTATTGACAAGCTAGGAGTGCATTTGTCAATTAAGCTTCGTATTTCAAGTGATAGACTTGTATGGTGGAGAAAATATCGGAATATTACTTTGGGGAACTGAGTTTGATTCTCAGAGAAATAGAATTTTTTCACTAAGATTTTTATTATATAATATAAAAATAAAAAAAAGAATAAAAAAGTCATATAATTATTGAATATAAATAAATATATGCATATTATTTTAATAATAAATAATTTTTCACTTTCTTAATAAGTTAAAATTCACTCTTTCTAAATAAGTTATTTTTCTGATAATTAATTTTACACGGAAAAAAGAAAATTTTTCCTGCAATAATAAGATATACATATAATATAAAATATAAATTATATAATATAAATATAAAATTGTTACTATAAATGTTTATTTGAAAAGAAAAACAAAATTAAAAATGGGCCCTTCCAATTTTTATTTTATTTTACAGACCTTGATCGTGGACAGACTGTGATTGGATAGACCTTAGTCGTGTACTGTACTTACAATAATCATGGTAAAATTCAATTGAAATAATATAACCAAGATTAAAATACAATTTTTTTCCTAATTTTGGTTTAAAATGAAAATATCAAGACAAATTGTTATTTGAAAACGCTTAAGTTTTCATTAAAAATAAATGAAAGCATGAACATATTGAGTCGTAAGGGCAAGAAGTTCATTTTGTGAACATCTGCCGATGCCAATTAATAATCGATCTAAGAATTAAACGATTTATCATTAAAGTATTAATTCACTATCTAAAGATTCGTATTCTTTATACATCTTCGTACAAAAAAATTGCTTATACATCTCAATAAAAAATCACGAAATTAAGTTAACTTATTAAGCAATTAGTTTTTCTTAAATCTTGTTAGTATTAAAATGATCAAAGATGAGCAATTTAATATACACAGGTGCCAAATGATAAATGCATGTAATCTTTGATTGTTACAATGAAATATAATAAGACAATCGTTCTTAATAGCATGAAAGTCTCGGCAAAGTGTATGATGAGAGGAAACAACGAAAGGATGGGAAGTAGACGGGGCCAAAAAATAAAAAGAATTTTTTTTACGCTCTTCTTTCAGTATATGTTTCTATGACCCAAAAAAAGCAGATTCCCTAAATTTTAGCCAATTTCATTGATATTAAGAGGTCCATCAAGGTGGAAATTTGATTTCTTATGATAAATTTCATTTGAATTTATTATTTATTGTAACGTGTTCAAAAACATTCTTTTTCAACACGTTTAATAAATTCAAATAATAATTTTCTGCAGTTTCTCTTAAAAAATATGTTCTTCTACTGTTTATCTGGTATATATTACTATTTTTTTTAATTTTTTTTATTTTTTTAAATTTTGATTGTTATTTTCTTAAATTGATTTTATTTTTTTCTATTTTTTTTTAAATTATGCAGCATATTACTTAAGAAAACTTATTTCCGTTATTAAAATGTTATTAAAAATTACATTAAATTACAAAATTATAGTCACGGAATATTTGCGGTCTTATTAAATTTAGTATATATTAATTATTATATTTGTATTAACATTACAAAAACAAGTGTCTCATTTTGAGACATTTTTAATGATTGAGACACGAAAAACGTCTTAAAATTGAATAAAGGTGACGTTTTTGGTGTCTCAATCATCAAAAATTTCTCAAAATGAGACTCTTGTTTTTGTAGTGAATTCATTTAATATTTTAATATTTTTATATATTAAAAAAAAAGTTGAGTCTATTCGCACAGCCCGTATCCGTGTCCGTATAGCCCGTGTAACCACGTGTAGTGTTGATATATGAGCTCAAACAAACCCGTGTATCACGTGTGAAGTTTACTATGTGCAGCCCGTGTGGTAGCAATTGTAATAAATAAACCCGTGTACGCTGTATGAAGTTTAGTCCATGTAGCCCATGTATTGTGTACACGGTATTGTTAATGTTTCTTAGCATCCCGTATATTCCGTATGAAGCTTGATTCGTATAGCACAAACCCGTATAACCTGTATAATCGGCAGTGAGTCGGTTCGCACGGACACGTGCACGTTCCACGGGCACGATCCATGGGCACGGGTCCGAGCCATGGACAAGCCACCTCTACGGTCCACGGGCACGGACACGAACTATGGTTCACAGGCAAGGTACACGGGCCACGGGCACGGGACTGTCACTTAATCTTGTTAGTTTTTCAAAATCTAACAAAGCTAACCGAAATCATACCAGAGTTATGCCAGTGTAATGTCAAAATCATTCCAAAGTCATGTCACAGTCAAAATTAGTTTTGTTAATTTTTTTTTAAACTAACAAAACTAACCGCAATCATGGCAGAGTAATGTCACAGTCAAAGTTAGTTTTGTTAGTTTTTTTAACTAACAAAACGCATGGGATACTTGTATGTATACGATCTTACACCCCGACTACTCGTAAAGCCACTATGTGCCATTCTTTAGGGAGCACCCAATTTATACTCTGACATGACTCTGACATGATTTCGGTTTGTTTTTTTATTTTTAACAAAACTAACAAAACTTACTTTGACTGTGGCATTACTCTGGCATGACTCTGGCATGATTGCAGTTAGTTTTGTAAGTTTTTAAAAAAAAGTAACAAGACTAACTTTGACTGTGCATGACTTTGCCATGACTCCAGAATTACTTTGGCATTACTCCGACATGATTGAAAAAAATGCATACAGGGTATACGGGTTTATTTAACACAATTGCTACCACATGGGCTGCACGGAGTAAACTTCACACGGGATACACGGGTGTGTTGCAGCTCGACTATCAACACTGCACGGGGTTACACGGGTTATACGGACATGGACACGGACACGGATACGGGGTGTGCGAATAGTCTCAACCTAAAAGAAACACATACGAACAGTTTTTCATTCATAGTCATTGACCTAAAATTTGCTAGTCGTGGCTCGACTTTAAATAGCGCACTCCAGCATTTGCCTATTTAACCTTTTATTTCTCATGAGGTTATGCCCTCTCCTGCCGCATGCCTCGCGCCATTCACATGACAGCCGATGCGCCAGTACCGCATACAAATTGGGAGCGTGATACAGAAATTTCATTTTTTAATATCATTTCCTTTTTGAAATGGAATGTTGTCAGATTTCGTCTTATCTGTAGTTTTCTTTATTTACGTCTGTCAAATCTTAACTGTAGGTTAGGAATAGGTTATACTGCGAGTAAATACGGCACTGGCGCACAATCCGCGGAACCAATGAACGCATCGCGACACACACACAAGTAAACAAATTCAAATTTATTGGCTGTTCCCTTTCTCCGCTCACATGTATACGATTTCGAGCGGTTTGAGAAATAAAGTGTTAATCAGGGAACCACGAAAACCGGAGTCTTGGTTGGACCGTCGCCCAGTTAAGACATGAAAGATACTGTGCAATACAAATCTACACTGTTATATACGCTACCTCTGTAATTCAACCGCTTTATACAAGATATTACTGGATCATTCAAATTCAATTTCAACTGATTGTCTATATCGTGGAATCCCATTCATCTTTCCGGAACACTGAGGTTAGTTGCAAAAAGAGAAGTTGGCCCTGGACGGCCACTAATGTCCACTAATAAAAGTAATATTGACAATTGTTTAAATAATAAACAAGATTTTGACATGACAGACAACTTGAATGTCATTGAAAATGATGATACGTTGAAATCCACGGTTTTCAAAGACCGTTCGGGCAATAATTTAAATTTAATTAATGAGATTTTCGCAAAAAAGCGGAAAACCTGTGACAATCATGAAAGAGATAATGAGATAACGATTGACTTAACTGATAAAAATAACACACTAGATGTTAATTTTGTAGAAAAGAAAATTAAAAAAGTAAAAAAATTTACAAAAATTGCTCGAATTGAACAATCTGAAAATGTCGACTTACAAAATCAAGGTCAAAATAACTCTTATTTAAACTCTAACGTCACACAAACTTTTCAAACTAAGTATGTAAACACTACTAATCCACAACAATCAACAGATTTCATCTATGAAAAATGTTTTCCAACTACTTCTAATATATTAAATTGACAACTTAATGCGAACAACTTATCAAACCCATGTAAATTGTACCAAAATTATCATAATGCACCGTATATCATATATATCCAACCACTTAAAGAAGAATTTTTTGAATCCTGTAGAAATGGTGAAAAAATTAATAGAAAAAAGAGAATACATCAATCCAAAATAGGAGACATTTTATGCGCGAGTTATAAAAATCAAGAATTTAGAGTAGACAATATTGGATTCAACAAATTCAAGATAACCACTAACAACATATTAGCATACAGCTAAAACAACACACAGCTAATCATATGTTGGCTAATGAGCAGTTTGGAATTAAAAATTTGAAACTGTTCATTCCCATCAACAGATTGTGTAAAATGGGTGTTGTTAGGGATATACCGAGTAGATATGATAATGAAACACTTATGAACGAGATTATAGTAGAAAATGCAAAAATTTGCAAAATCGATAGATTGAAAAGAAAAGAAAAAATTGAAGGTAAAATAAACTTCATTGACACGAACTCGGTTTTGATCAAATTTGCCACCGACTTTTTACCAGATAAAATTAAATTTCGCCATTCAATCTATCGAGTTAGCGAATTTATTCCACAGATTAAAGTTTGCTATAACTGTTACAGGCTAAATCATGTGAGCAAGACTTGTAAAAGCAGAGGCAGGTGCCCTAAATGTGGTGATGATAAACATGCCAACTCGGACATGTGTAAAACAAAACCTGATGATCCGCCCTATTGCATTTCTTGTAAAGGCGATCATTGGGTTTTCAGTAAAGAATGCCCATTCATCGTACAAGCTAACGAAGTATTGAAAATTTCCCACAAAACAGGATTAAGCTTCATCGAAGCTAAATCGAAACTAACTTCGGGCAACCATTTACCTGACGTAGATGATGCCGAAATAAATACGCCCGGACGAAATCTATCTTCTTTCCCCCACCTCTCATCTAACCCTTTCTTTCCTATTTCTAATAAACTTTTCGACAAACCTACCTACTCTTCAAGTTTGACAAACAACAAATATTTCAATAAACCAAAAATTAATACGCAAAAAAATACCAACAAAACAGTTAAAAAAACATTATTTCATCACCCGTATCGTATGAGCCAAAAATAAAAAAAAATAAGAAAACGGAATTATCTTTAAAATTTCACAAAAAAATTTGAATGAAGAAAATCATTCAATGATTAATTCTGTTAATTCGGATAAAACAGAAAGTTTTCAAACTCCGAATATGAACACGCTGAAAGAAATCAATTTGATCAATATAATCAAAATTATTTTTTCGTTGTTTAAATCAAATAAACTTGACCTTGTTAATATTGACTCTTTTGTGAAATCTCTGGAAAAGTTTTCTAATCATGTTAGAGAAAATTAAAATTCTCCAATGGAATTGCCAAGGTATACTTGGCAAGAAAGCTGATTTGATTAATTTATCAAACGAATATGATGTTTTGCTATTGTGTGAAACTTTACATAAAAAGAGAAACTATGAAATACATATCAAAAATTTTTTATCTTTTTTCCCTGACACAGAAAATTTTTCTTTCAGAGGATTAGCTATATATATTAATGTCATCAATTATTATAATTGATGACATCCCTTTTTTGATAATTACATAGAAATCATGGGAATACAAATTTTATCCAAATCTAATCCCAACTCTAAATATATTACAATTTTTAGTATTTATATTTCACCTTCAACGATAATTTCAAAAAATACTTGGCTTTCTTTATTTAATTATTTTTCCAAATTTGATGAGGCAATTATTATGGGGGATTTCAATCTCTATCATCCAATTTGGGGCGGTACTTCGAGCACCCCCTCTAGCAGAGATTTTGTTAACATAGTTCAAGACTCAAATTACATATTAATTAATGATTCAACATTTACTCATTACCCACATAACGGCAATAAGCCATCAACTTTAGATTTATGTTTATTATTGGCTAACTTAACTTTGTTATCAAAGTGGGGTGTCGTAAATAATCAGATGGGAAGTGACCATCTACCTACCAAGTTGTGTTTAAAAATGAGATTTGAAGAAATTAATTTTTTCAACCACAAATTTAATTTATCTTGTTTTGACTATTCAAAACTTTCCATTGAGATGGATAAAGAAATAAAAAATCGAATTATAATTGAACAATTGAACCCTTATAACTACTTAGAATCATATTCTATCTTAATTAACACTATTAAAAATTATCTTATCTCCTATAAAAAAAACTTTAAAAGAAATATAAAAATTGTTAATTCAAATTCTGACAACCCAGAATTAATTTATACATTTGATCATAAATCTGATTCAGTTAGACAACAAAAAACCAAAGCCCCATGGTGGAATGATGGCTGTGAATATGCCAAAAGAGAACGACAATTAGCTGAAAAGAAATATCGTACGTTCCCTAGTTTGGCGAACAAAATAGATAGAAATAAAAAAAGAGCATTAGCCAAAAAAACTTTTCGATCTTCACAAAGAGAATCATTCTCTAAATTGTGTTCATCAATTAGTCCAAAACTACCTATTGGAGATACATGGAATCTCTTAAAAAAATTTATAAAAAAAAACAAATTTGTCTCAAAACGCGTTAAATAATATGAATAATGTTGAAAAAATAAATAATATCAAAAATAAAATTTCATCAGCAAACTGTCCTCACTTTGATAATTTTTCAGATTTATATTGTTTGGACTATACCAATTTAAACTCATTATCATATATTATTTCCTTAGAAGAACTTAATTTTCACATTGATTCTTGTAAAAGTAGAGCATCGCCTGGTTTAGATCAAATTGATTACAATATTATTAAGAATTTATCTATATATACTAAAATGATTTTTTTGAAGATATTTAATTTAATAATTAATACTGGTGAAATTCCACCAGAATGGCTAAACTACTTAGTTTTTATTATACCTAAATCTGTGCCAGGTAAATTTAGGCCAATTTCTCTATCCTCATGCATTTTAAAAATATTCGAAAAAATTATAAATTATCGACTACTGGAATGGATAGAGAGAAATAAACTTTTCCACAAATATCAATTTGGATTTAGAAAGAATAAAGGATGGAACGACGCAATAGCATATCTTATTTCAAATTTATATTGTAATTTTGTTGATGGCTCGTATGGTGGGGTCGTCTCGTTAGATATTGAGGGTGCGTTCGACAACGTCGACGTAGATAAAATCATAAATTCTATGATTGTATTGAAAATTGATCCATTTATTATTAGGATTATTTATAATATCATTAAGAGAAGAAATATATTTTTTAAAAGCCTTAATAACTACGATAAAGTTAGGTTTGCCTCCCTTGGGCTTCCTCAAGGTAGAGTGTTGTCACCAACTTTATTTAACATATATATAATCTCGTGTTTACAAAATTTACCGAAATCTATTAAAGCCATTTGTTATGCTGATGATATTTGTCTATACTATGTAGATAAAAAGTTGTCAAATTTGAAAAATAAACTATCAGAAGCTTTAAATAAAATAAATGATAAACTTATTGAAAAAAACTTAAAAATTTCATTTGAAAAAACAAATTTCATAATATTTACGAGGAAAAATATTAATGTTGTCGAACACGCTCTCACGGTGGCAGATAAGCTACTTCCAGCTAAAACCCATATTAAATACCTTGGTTTATATATAGATTACAAATTGAAATGAGAATTGCATCTGAACAACTTAATTAATAACTGTAGAAAACGAATCGATATCATTCAGAAAACACTTTCATGACATCTTACAAAATGCAATTTCGTTTTACACAGACGGCTCGAAAGGTGAATATTTCAATTATACAAGCGTCGCATCATGCTGTCCAGAATTAAAATGGCATCAAAATTTCAAAATTAAGGGACAATTTTCAATTTTTTCGGCAGAAGCACTAGCCATTATAATCACACTAGATAAAATACATAATTTAATTACAACTAATCCTAATCTAGTTACTTTCAATATCTTTTCAGACTCACTTAGCGTACTAAATTCAATTTTCTCTGATAACTTTGACCGTAAGAATTATTTTATTTACGAAATTAAACATCGATTATATACATTCAAATCATTGAATATCACTATTAATCTTGTATGGGTTCCTAGCCACTGTGGAATCGCAGGTAATGAGAAAGCAGACCAACTTACTAACTCAGCCAGATTTTTGCCGAATGTAACTGATTATAAAATACCTGTAACAGATTACTATGAATTAATTAATAGAAAATCTAAAGAAGCATTTCAAAAATATATCAATACTCACAAAAATACTAATAAAGGCAAATCGTACTTCTGAAAATTATTATTCTGCAGAATCAACCAGACCTTGGTTCTGGAAATACGACATTAACAGACAATGTATATCGATAATTAATAGAGTCCGAGCTAATCATTTTTCTCTGAACGAAAATTTACACAGAAAAAACTTTATTGATACACCTTTATGTAATTGTAATTTACTTGTTTTAGAAACGTTATTTCATTATATCTTCTTTTGTCCGCTGTTTGTTAAACAAAGACTTATCCTTCTGAATGAATGGAAGAAAAACGGAATGAAATTTCCAGTGGAACTAACGAATCTCTTTAAAATGATCAATATGTCTTTTATCAATCCATTGATAAAATTCATAAAAACGACAAAAAATGACATTTAGTTGCTTTGCTTGTTGAAATAAAAAAAAATATATATATATACATAGTAACGAACTAATTAAATAATATGCTATGTGCTATCCAGTTATAACCAAACTTTTTGCAAAGCCTCTATTGGCCTCAAAGAAGATTGAAACTCACATAAATGAATTGGGCTATACTTGGCTTCATTGACAACGAGAATACTTCTCCACTATTTGACATTATCTTATCGCTAGCATTGAGTTTGCATGAGAGAGACTACTCTTGCCTGAAGGCTCGCTTTTTGAGAGGGCTCTCTTCCGTAGGAGACTCTTTCAGTTTGTAGATTGATAGAAAGACAATTACGACAAAGAGTTGTAAACTCCGCCTAAGATTCTATTGTAAACGGGACTTGGATACTAGTTCAATCTTCCAACGCGACTCTGATACTAGTTACTTTTACTTTTCGATGATGGCCACATGTGACTAACCTGTCCGGAGCCAGTAAATAGAAGAAGAAGAAGAAGAAGAAGAGAACCACGAAAACCTGATCAGAGTGGCCGGCAGCAGGAATTGAACCCGCTACCTCCCGAATGCGAATCTGGTAGGCTTAGTCACTGTGCCAGCACGCTCGGCACAAAATCATAGTCACTGAATATTTGAGTTTTTACGAAATTTAGAATTCATTAATTATTATATTTTTATATTAATTCATTTAATTTCATTAAATATTTTTTATAAAATTAACACAATAATGACGCAAATCAAACATTTTAAATTGTTTTAATATTTATATCTAAAATCAAATATATATCAAAATTTCTTAAATTTGTTGTTATTAGAAAAATTAAATCTTAATCATTACATTAATTATCAATTTATTTTGGTAAATTGAAAAAAACTGAAAAGTATAGGCCAAGTACAAAAAAATGTAAAAAATAAAAAATAATGACTTCTAAAACATATTCAACTTTCTGCATTCAAATATTTAATCTAAAATAAAATCTTATTTTAATTCAAACTTCAATTAAGCTAAATTTGAAAACAATCTTAAAAATTTTAAAAAATGAAAAACATATTAGTATAACTAATCACTAAAATTTTTCTTAATATAAGTTA
>JABFPJ010006900.1:0-10438 GCA_022817425.1 Gryon sp. ZL-2020 | reverse complement strand
TTTTATTTTTATTTTTTTTTTTTTTTTTTTTTTTTTGTCATTTGAAGACATGCAAATAGGCGCTTAAAAAGTCAACAAAAATAAAATTTACTTATTAAAAAAAATGAAAGAAGAATATTTTAAGCAATTTGTTAAACGTTGATGATGATCGATAGAAGTACATTTGATCTTCAGCTTATTTATCGTTGCATCCGGATTATTAAGAATACGTACGTTATCGTTTCCAGTTGACTGGCCAACCGGCGATGGGCAGACGTACGTGACAATTTAAAATGTGCAAAATACAACCTCGGCGCCTGCCGAGATATTTGCATGAATAATATTAAGTATCGTCGACGTGGCGTTACAAATGCGCAGACAACAATCATTATAAATCACTATCGCTCGCTATGCCAAGCATTTCCACAACTTTTATCTCTTTTTTTGTTGTAGAACGGCCGAAGTAAATCAACCTTTGACATCAATTTATAGCATATACGAGAGGACGAAATCTCGTTTTTTCCGTTTCATTTTAAAGATTGTGAATTAAGAAGCATTGTGTTATTTTTTAATTGTTTTAATTCAACATATTGGGCTTATGACTATATTGTAATTTTATATAACATTATTACTTAACACTTATTAGCTCCCTGTACTAAGTAAAAAGCTTTATTTCAGATGAATATTTTTTATATAAAAAGCAGTTTTAATAAAACTTGCCAACGAGCTATACAAATATTATAAAGATATAAGCAGATTTTACGTTAACTGAATACACTCAAAAAAAATGTCTGTGTAATATTTACAAAATGATACTAACAGCTGTTTTGCCTTCGTTACCTACATTTCTTTGTAGCCTAAACAATTATTAAATGTAATAGTCCGGTAATGTACTTGTTATTAATATTTGATAAAGGTTACTATCCATTTATGTTGTGACGTTTACAATTTTATTATTGCAACATCGACTAAATATAAATCTGTAATCAGTATTTGAAAATTGTGTAATCTTTCTTTGTTGATTTTAACTTTTAATAAAGCATCACATTTATAATAAATTTTCATATATATACTTATGAATCTTTATAATAAATCATTATATATTAATTATTATTTTATAGAATAATTATATAATATTTAATGATTTATTATATTTAAATAATAACTTAATTTATATAAATAAATAAATAAATAAATGTATTAAGGTAAATTTTTTTTACAGAGGAGGGAATCTTTTTTACGGACAATTGGTCCAGACTCTCATGTCTGGGCCAATTAGTGTGAGACTCGTCCGAAGACCCTACTCCACTAAACAACCTACGTCTTTCTTCAAGCAACAGTTCCACCGAGGCCATTGTTGACCGCTTTTCAGCAGCAATCGTACCGCTTTTCAGCAGAAAACACCGCTTTTCGGCAGCAGTCGGGCCTCTTTCCAGCAGACCCAGTCTACCATGACGTGCGTCAAGGTGCTATTTCACAAGAGAAGCCATTATTGGTCCATGCGATTTTCTCTGCGCCGGTTATCCTGGCGCCTGAGCTCTTTTATGACTTTTGCTGCATAGTTGGAAGCAGCATTCCATTTATCTTGCGCTTCCAACATTGCTTGAACAAGATTTTCCGGTGTCACAGTCCGCCCCAGAACCAGAGTGACTTCTTCGCGTTCTGATGCGAACCGCGGACACACGAAGAACACATATTCCACGGTTTTTTCAATACTTTTGCAAGCCGGGCTAGCTGGCTCGCTATCCAGTCCAAAACGGTGTATGTAAACACGAAAGCAACCATGTCCCGTAAGCAGTTGGGTGAGGTAGTGGTCCACTTCACCATGATTTCTGCCAATCCACATGACGATATCTGGTATGAGTCTGTAAGTCCATCTGCCCTGTTCGGAATTCATCCATCGGCCTTCGCAAGTAGTCAACGTGACTTCTTTTTCCGCAGTAGAGACATCAAGACCTGTCTCACGTCTTCTGCTGTATATCCTGTTCCGCTCATCTGCCAACAAGTCAATTGGTGGCATGGAAGCGATAACGTAGACAGCATCATATGATACCGTTCGAAATGATTGCGTAATTCGCAACGCATTTCTGCGGTAAACACATGATAACAGTTTTGCGTATGCTTTAACAGTCAATACGCTAGACCACACTGGAGCAGCATAAAGCAGTGTGGAAGTTATTACACTAGACAGAAGTCTCCGTCGACTCTGTCTAGGTCCACTAATATTGGGCATCAATCGCGATAACGCGTTTGTGACTTGTGCTGCTTTCTTACTAACTCTGATAATGTGTTCTATGAAGCCGTTCATCGATTTGCACTCTGAGATATCTCAGATCACAGGCTTGTGATCGTATGTCTGTATCCCCGACTGTTAGGGTAATAGACTCTCGGATCTTTCTGCCAGTAACCAGCACCACTTCAGTCTTACGGTCTGCTAGTTTTAAACCTACTGATGAAAGCCACTGACAAATACGGGCGCTAGCACTATTTGCATCCCCTTCAATATTCTCAAGATGCTTTCCAACTACGACAACTGCAACGTCGTCTGCGAAGCCAATTGTCTCAACAGTATCAGGCACTTGCAGTCGAAGTACTTCATCACACATTATGTTCCACAAGAGTGGTCCCAGAACCGAGCCTTGTGGAACACCTCCTGTAATGTTGTACATCTTCGTACCGGTATCAGTCATATACCTTAAGCTTCTCGTGCTAAAGTAACTCCTGATGATTCGGATGATGTATGCCGGAACCTGTATATGCTGCCATGAGCTATTCCATCTGGCAGAGTTAAACGCATTTTTAACATCAAGATTAACTATGGCAATTATTCAATGTTAACTATGTTTCAATTTAAAAAGATTTGTATTTTTTAAATATTTTAGAATTTTCCAATACGAATTTTAAATTTTGCCTAAAATCTTATCAAGAACACTAATCCGTTTCAAAACGAAACACTTAGATGCTTTAAAAAAAGGCAATATATTTCAAAGAAAGTCGATAGTCTTAACATTCGTACTCTTCTCTTTGACTTTAAATCTTTTGACTTTCTTGTGACTTTACTTTCTTATTTTGTTAGGGTCGAAGATTCAGTAGAAAACAAAAAGCTTTAGCTGCAACGATGTATAAGTCAATGGGGAAAAAACTTACATTTTCTTTAGATCACTTTTTCCTTGCTTGCCATCTATTCAGCTATTAGATGCTGAATTACTTAAGCTTAACATACATACTGGAATGAATCCGTTAATCCAGAGTTTTTAACAAGCAAAGTAGCTAATTTTTCTGAACAAGAAAAGGTTTGCATTCTCATTTGGGATGAAGTCTCGATACAGCCAAAAATATCTTATGATCCAGAAAAGGATTCCCTTTTCGGAGTAGAAAATTGGGGCTTAGCTAGGACCGGAAAAGTTGCAGACCATGCTTTGGATTTTATAGTATGAGGAATTAACAATGGCTGGAAATTACCATTATCTTATTCATTCTGCCAAAGCCAAACAAAAACTTAGCAACTTTCAAAATGCTTAAAAGAGCAATAAAAGCTTTACACGAAAGTGAAATTCATGTTGTTGGTAATTATTTTATATAATTTAAATAAAATACTTATAATATTTGCATTTATTAACTAATTTACCTTATTTACTCATTATTAGAAAAATGTTTTAACACAATAATATGTATTTTTATTTTAAGATACAGATTGCGATCAAGGATCAGCGAATATCGCTGCTATAAATGAGATTATATTTCAAAGCAACCGTTTCAGGCTTCAAAAAGGGGAAGAAAAAAGTATATTTTGATGATTACTTTGAAATCATTATATTAATATAGTACAGGGTAGCCACTTTCTGATTGAAATGTCAAGGTTTAAAATTTAAATGTTCAACATTCAAGTAAATTAAATCATCTGTTCAATATTGAAATGCTTAAAGTTCATATTTCTTAATTCAAGATTAAAGGAATCAAGTTTTTAGATTAAATTTAGAGAATAAGTTGGTGGTCATCTTGATAGTAAAAAAATACTTGTTTGGTAAAAATACTAATTATTCTTGTTTATTCTGTTTTTTAATGTCAAAAACCGGGACCTGTTTGTTTCTGAAAAGAGACACGGTAGTAGCACAAAAAAGAAAGTTTATTTTTGTACTTGGCCAGAGACACTACCGTGTCTCTCGATAAAAATACAAAGCGCAATGAAAGGACGATGAACAAATAAAAATATTACGATAAAAGAAAGTTATATTTACAAATAACGAACAGATTATAAAAATAAAAAAACTTCGCGAATAGAATTTTTGCAAAAATCGTATAAAGCTAGTTTAGCAAATAATTTGTAATTGTTTCGTTATTAGTTGTTTTTTATTGAATTGTAATAAGAGTTACAATAAAATGTTATTATTATTCATGGTTTTGTTTTTGCTATGTTTTTAGGGTGCATTCTAAAGTGCGGTTTTGTAGCATATTTAGTGCGGTTTATTAATACTGTATAATGACAGCTATTGCATTTTTATAACACAGCCCAATGTTTGTAGTAAGTAATCAGTAAGGGAACCAGTCATAATATTCCGGTCAAAATATCCCGGACAAAATATCCCAGCCAAAATATCCCACGATAAAATATTCCCGGACAAAACATCTTTTTTAAAAATCCCAAATTTCAAATAAAAGAGGTTGACTGAAATAAATATAATGTGTGCAGCGGAAAAATGTATTTTATTAAATGCGAACAAGTAATATAAATAAGTAATTATAAAGACAGCACAAAAATACGTTTAGAGTTGCAAATTATATGATACTCCACGCAAGAATTCCATAATATTTTCCGGCGTTGACCAAAAGCGCAAGGTGCACCTGTAACTATATCCAAAAGTGCATTCACAAAACTACCAAAAGCGCATTTTTTTAGACGACCAAAAGCGCAACTTCTAAAGGGATCTTTTTTATTGCCCCAAACACATTTTTCTCCTATCTGTTTTCCAAGTAGATGTTACGGCTATTTTGTTTTCAAATTTTGAAGTAAAATAAGATTTCTTCGACGTAAGATTGTGAAAATAGTGAGTTGTGATAGATTTCTCGCACAACTCGAGTGAACGCAAAATGGGTTAGCCTGTAATTCACCCATTCCCGATTTTTCATCCACCCGAGTTTCATCCAGGAGGGAGTGTTTTGTTTGTTTTTTCCTCGCACGCAAAACAAATATTTTACTTTTTCGTCTATTTTCATTTCCGCTTTTAGGTCAAATTAACATTTTTTAAGATTCAGGTTTCTGAAGAAATGACCGATTTTGGGCAGTTGCGCATATTGTATAAGTATTCGTGCGTTTTTGGACACTTTTCAGTCGTACTTTTTAAGTGACGAAAAACAGGTGAATTGCGCTTTTGGTATACAGCCAAATTTTCTGATGCGTTAAGGAATAAAAAATGGAATAAATAAAACAAAGACAAATAAATATATTATTGTGACACAAACAGAAATCCGACTTATCGTCGACAAATCTTAATCGATACTGAGGTACAAAAATAGAAGTATATTTTGAATAGAAAAGAAGATAAGAAATAATCAAAACATAATAAAAGAAAAATTTGTAGCAGATTTGTAAAACATACGCTGTATGGATATTACAGTCGAAAACATTTTTTCGTTACTCGGGGAGGGAAATGCCATTTTCCTCCCTAGGGAGATTTAGGAAAATAGCTTTTTTCCCTCCCTCGTAACGAAAAATATAGTACGCAACATGGGAGATGATCAGAAATTCGTTGCGTAATATACTATTGTAGCATGTTAAAACATTTTTACATGATTTTAAATATAATTAATCATTTTAAGTAATTATTATAGCTATCTCGGGATATTTTTTATAAATATACACGGGATATTTTGTCCGGGAATATTTTATCGTGGGATATTTTGACTGGGATATTTTGTCTTGGGATATAATATTCGGGGATATTATGTCGCTATTCCAATCAGTAACTCAAATTTGATTCTGGAAGAGATAAATTAATGAAAAGACATGTGTTGATTTAACCCTCTAACCGTGGACGCGTATCCCCTCTACTCAGGCATTCCACTAGTTTACATTACCCCCACTCTTCTCACAACAATACATTTTCGGGCGCAACCACGGTTAAAGGGTTAATCAGAAGTGAGTTAATTAGTTAAATTCTCATTTGAAATGTTAAACTATGAATATGAAATAACCTTTTTCTTATTATGAAAAATGTTTCAAATTGAATAATAATTATACATTTGCAACTTTAAATAAGCATTAAAAATGTACTAAACTATTTAGTAAGAATTATTTTATTCTCACGGTAATTTCAGTTGCCAGCCATTATATTTTACTGAATACTTACAGTTCATTTTAAATTTACTGTAAAGTCACGCAACTTTTGCGGGTATGACTTTATTTATTATATTTTTATTGTATCATCTTATTTCTTTTCTTCTTTTTTATTTTTCTTATCCAAAATGTTTATCTGATAAATGCTTAAAGTACACCCAAATTTGAAATTTTAACTTATCATAATTGCTGCTCAGTTTGTTAAATCTCAGAATATAAGACAAATACATAATACGAAATGATCAAATTCGATGTCAAAGTATAAGAAGGTTCAACTGAATCTTGAATTAATAATTTCGTTGAAGATGCACTAGAGTCAACGAAAATATTTGTTCAGCTGTACGGCGCGAAACGTTCAAAGTCGTTTGCGTGACTTAAGAGTGTTTCATTTGTAGCCCCGTGGTCGTTTAATTTCAAATGTTTTTATATTAAAGAAGACACGAGAAAAAATAATAATCTGACGCGCAATTTTTTTGTATTAAATTATTGAAAGATACTTGATGCAACTAGAGCACGCTTATAATCCTCTTATAGCGCCGCCGTAGCGATTGGTCAACCGGGTACCCTCTTCTACGAAAATGAGAATCGCATTAACGTTCGCGTGTATGGGAACAGGACGTCGTAATATGTACTTAAACCAAGCATGCGGCCGATTCGAGTCCAAGAAATCGGCATGGGCGGATTTTTATAGTCACACTAATGACACTTTGTTCAAGTTCGATGCATCAACGTTTACCTACACACGTATTACGCACATGCATGAGCTTTTACCCCCTTATATTATATTACTGATAGTCAGATAATGTATATGTGCCTGGTTCACGTGAGGACCTTTCAAGAGAAATTCTACGAAATTTTGAATTTCTCTTGAAATTTCTTTACATCAATTCTTTGTTCCCTTTCAACTGCGTACTCAGAAAAGTACATCTTGATTTTCATCTAGATTTGTTCTCTTGTAAATCCATGTTAATTCGATTTATTAAATGATTAATTCTTGAATGTAATCATGCAAATATGTCAAGCTCAATTATTTGCAAAGGTAGTTATTAGACACGATGAATATTGAATTGACAATTATTTTTTAATTTTTATACATATGTAGATTACAGGCCGAGCAAATTTTAATACATTTTACTCAACTTTCAGTAATGCAACATTTTGCAAAAAACTGCCCTATTTTCTATCGAAAATTATTTATTATTTGAAACATTTTGCATGATCTTTACTTATTTTTAAGGAAAAATTGGGTTTTTCGTAAAGACTGGCTCTCGTCCCTGCATTACTAAAAGTTGACTAAAAATTATTTAAAAGTTAAGTTAAATAAACAAATTTGCCTTTTTCTAACGCAAATACCATTTTAACATATTTTTACGCATGCACAGAGGATATATTATACTGTCATAATATTAATTTATTTTATTGCCCTCGCAGACTAAAAATACATACATAAAATATATATTTAAGTGTGATTTTGTGCGGCTTTTTATATATATAAAATATACATTTTAATTTGCAAATATATCTTAAACGTATATTAAAAATATTTTTATTTTATATTTTGACTATATAACAATAGTATATTGTGCAAAATAGTATATAGTGGAAAAAGTTGACCTCTTTTCGCCATGAGTGGGAAAAGTATTCACGAGTAGGAAATAGTATACAATATATATATTGTACAACTAGTGAGAAAAGTTGGCGATTTCACGAGCGTGTGAAATTACGTCACGAGCGAAGCGAGTGGTTATCGTCCTAGTACCACAAAAAGTTGGTAAAATTGTGATCCATGAAAACTTCGTTCGTGTCGCTGGGCTGCTTATGCACCAATGCCGATGAATTTACACATTTCTAGAAATGTGACAACAAGAATTGACATATAAGTAAACCCCAACGTAAAACTCTTTTTATTGTTCATATGAATATAATAAAAATTACAATGAAAGTAATTTTTTAAATAATAGTGAATATATTACAACTAATAAACATAACAAATTTATAAAATGAAATGCAAATAAATTAATGAAATCTAATTTCATACAGTAATAACACATTTCCCATGAAATCAATTAGCGATAAATTAGAAAAATTAAAGCATTTACTGTGTGCTTGTTAACTCGTAATAATAAATCCAATTCCCCGAAAAATAATCTAAACTAAACATTCAATTACAAGCTTTAAATACTAACAAACTTCCCCGTAATCTTAACTAAATATTTCAATAATAAAACAGTTAGAAAAACAGATAAAATATATTTTAAAAAATTAGATCAAGTCTATTTTATCAGCTTTGCAGTTAGAATTCAAATGTGTTAGTACAGTAACATGAACATAGACTTTCGATAATATCAAAATGTGACATCTTATACTTATATTAATTTGATCAATGAATGTAAATCTCATTTAATGCTTTTTTCCAGAATTACTAAACGTTCTTAAGAATTACGATCGATGATAGTTTATCGCCCTTAATATACTGTTTCCTATTCTTCGATCGATGTCGGCGCTTTATGTACTATGAAACCAAACTAACTTAATCATTTTATATTACACTGGGCGCTTTAGTGTCAATATTGTTGAGGGAGATATTCCAACTTCTATAAATTAATTATTTATTATGTTTTTTTAATCTTTTCATTACTAAACAATTATTTTGCATTTAATTGTTTATCATTGTGTTCTAATTTTTCTAGTTGTTTTTTAATAAAATTAATTTTTTCAATGATTTGTTAAATTGATTTTTTTTTTTTAATTTCATTTTAAACATAAATTTGAAATTCAATAAAAATCAGAAGAAATATCGAATTTCTAAACATTTAAAAATAAATGTTGAGAAAAGATCAAATCTATATTTTTGCAACGAAAGAACTAAATTTGGCGTAATTCAACGTCTATTAGAGACTTGTCATCTGAGTTTTGTGGTTACTTTCACGGTAAAGTGGGAGGATACGCGGACAACAAGAATCTTAGGAAAGTCATAGGACCTCCTACGGTTTCCTGCTAATCGATTGCATCAAGTTACTAGACGATTTTAGTCGGAAAAGAAATCAAAATGAAAAAAAACGTACAAATTGTTATCATCAAAGCGAAAACTCTATTCGATATAATGTGCCTAAATTAACAAAATAAATCATAAGTCAATGGCATCAACCGGTTTGCAATTTTAACAGAAAATACTTTTTTTAAGTATTGTGGATTTACATTACTTCTTATACAATTAATATAATAGATAGCGAGACAAATTAAACTGCAGTATTCATTATTGTTGGACGTTTCCAAGAATTAAGCGCAATATTCATTTTTTATATATTGTATTTCTGATGAAGCACATAATAAACCTGAATATCAAATATATAGATAGACAAAATATAAATATTTAAGTCACGATATCTCATTAAAATTAAAAGAAAAGTATACGCGTATTGTTATCATAATAACGTGTCAATAATAATATTTAAATTATACATCTTTTCCAATAATCTAAATTAAAATTATACAATTTCTTTAAACATATGAATAGAAATGATTTTATTCATATGTGAAATGGTCATATCAT
Organism: Gryon sp. ZL-2020; assembly: GCA_022817425.1. Taxonomy (NCBI): domain Eukaryota; kingdom Metazoa; phylum Arthropoda; class Insecta; order Hymenoptera; family Scelionidae; genus Gryon; species Gryon sp. ZL-2020. Next base: position 572 of record JABFPJ010006900.1, on the reverse strand, counting down.
TAGCAACACTGATATAACTCTTGTACATTTAATTCAGATAAACAATGAAAAAAGAAGCACTTTAAATGCTACAGCTATCAAACTTTCGCAAACCACAAAAGCAAATTGATCTAGATAATATATATCGACACTCCGGACGAATAACAATCGAACTCAAATTTTCTAATGTAATTGTACATAAGAAAACCTCAGTTTGGTTGTTATTCGTCAAGACCGTCGATATACATCATTATTACTGCAATAACATAACTTAATCAAGATTATTGAAGACGAACTTGATGAAAATGTTCTTGAAACTATGATTTAGCTTAAAGATAAGATAATCAAATAATGGAAGAGGTCTCACACGCTCGAAAATATAAATGAAAAATCACGACAAACGGTAGTTTGTCGACGCCAAGATTACTTTAATAAAAAAATTGTTTCAAATTTTCCATTTTTTTTAACTAGTGATTGAAGCGCGCCCTCCGGGCGCGCAGACTTTGCTTGTTTTTTCAACAGTTAAAAATGATTGTAATTTTTGTTAATATTGTAAATGATAAATTTCTCTTAAGAATAGGGTTGATAAAAAT
>JABFPJ010006899.1:0-10438 GCA_022817425.1 Gryon sp. ZL-2020 | reverse complement strand
CATCCAAAGTCAGTAAAATTTACCGCAAAAAATTTTGTTTTGTTTACATTTAATGTGTCATAACAAAAACCAAATTTTTGAAAATTTATTGGACATCTTCTTTTAGAGGAAATCTCAACCTTTCATTAAAAAAAAATAACTTTGAATTTCGATGTAAATTGTAAAAGTCAATGATAAATCTTAAAAACATTCTCAAAAATTTTGTTTGCATAATGTCTCTAAAAATCAACAAATTCAATACAAAAAGTTATTATTAATTAGTTTCGATGATGACGGTTTACCAATATATGGTCTCATGGAAAGTATGTATCATTTTAATGAAACAAATTTTTTTATCGTTACAATTTTTGAGACCTTAGGTGTCATATTTAAGCGTTTGAAATAAGACAAAGTAATTACAAAAATATTATTTCATATGATAACTTAGCACGAAAACAACCGAGAAAAATAAATATATTATCAGATGGAAGAAAATATGTTATACATGATGTAAATTTGTATTGAATTCGTCAGCTGACTAGTACATCCAGATAGCTGTGTCATATATACATCACAATGACTTGTTTATATCGTCGGTATATTATAAACGAGTGACTCGACTGCCATAAACGGCTACATCATATGTATGTGTTGGTGAGACGATTTTTTGGTTCGTTTGTCAACAAAATACGTCGCTGTACGAGTCAGCCATGCATGATAACTGAGTCGATCTTCACTCCGTGTAAAACTATTTCTCAAACTAAATCTCAAAAGTGACAATATTTTGTATTTTACAAACTTCTTGCGATATTTTTAGTTTCCTTAACGACGGCACACAGAGCGGAATTTCATCGTATTTTGCGTGGGAATGCTTTGCTAATAAAACGATGAAAGTCTTTGCCGAATAATCACTTGATTCTTAACGTTTAAAACGATTGTTTTGAGGTATAAAACGATGAATGTATTTTCCGTAATAAACGCTTTACGAATTATAGTGTTATTAACACAGAATTTTCTGGTGGAATAGTTTAACTTATTAAGCGACAAATTCAGCAGAAATTCTGAGAAAAATTTCACCGTATAAAACGACGTAGAATTAGCACCGTATAAGACGGTGAATTTTCGCTCTATGCAGTATGAATATCAATCATTTTCTTAAATAAATAACGCACATATACAGTACTAAGCTAATAAAATCAAAGCTTTAAAAAAAACTCCTTTTTTTCTCGGCTTAATCATTTGATAATTCATTGTAAACAACATTTTAACTATTCAGCGAATTTTATTATAACAATAATTACTCTTTTGCATAATTAATCATTATGCAAAAGATAGGACGAAAAAAGGGAAGCATTATTTTGTCCCAAGTACAGTTGTTTTCCGTGGATCAACTGGTGTCAATACTAATTTTCATCGCGAGAGCTGAAAATGCACACGTTATTTATTCCTTACACATTATTCGTTCTTTATTTATAGAAAAAGACAATTTGCAAGATTCGGCTGAAAATAAAAATAATTTATTCGGTTTGTACTGCAAACTCAAGCATTTATTTTGCCACTAAATCTAAATTTGTCGACATAATTGAAATCAACAAATTTAAGAGTCCATTCGAATTTCGATCAAATTCATTTGTAACTAAACATATATTTTCAATCTCGAATTTTAGTGCTGCACAAACTTTTGTGTTTAAATGAAAGCATTCCTTTTTTGTTTTTTTCATTTAATTTCTTTGCATCAAAACCGAACAAAATTAAAACCTACCGAGTAACTTTTGACCTCCAAAAAGGTTGCTGTCATGACAGCAACGTGAATATCACTTTTTACTGACACTTGAAGAGACACATTGCATCGAACTTATTGCGTTTTGGTACGTAAAAATAATGTCCCGGCTTCTAAGATGAAATTGTTCGCTAGAAAGTCATAGCTGCCCACCTGATAATCATCATTCAAATCCAAAGTATCAGAGCTTATTTTTACGCAACTTTTGCGCTTAAGTTCATCGTAAAAGAAATAATTAAGAAGGAAAGAGACAAAGAAAAAAAAATTGTAGAAAAGCCGGATAACAGTTTGTGGCTTGAAAACACCACCTGTTTGACGAAGGACTGGGTTTGCAAAACGGATGCCGCAATGATCGCGAAAGCCGACCTCCCAGGAAAGCGATGTTGGGCGCACTGAAATCCGGACGTTCTGTCGTACGTCAATGGTGCATGCACTGTTACTATTTCTATAGAAAATGATTGTTTAATTTGTGTGTTCCAATCAAGTAAATATAATGAAAGGCAAAAAAGTTGACAATGTCAAGTATAAGTGATGCCAAATTTGACAATTAATATTCATACGCGTCATACTTACACGTATGTACTACATCTGTACAATCGTCGGACAATGCGGGTCAACGAAGTTACATCACATGCAGAGATCATGCGATTTAAGAACATGCTGTTAATGATTCTCATCAATATAGAACATCGAATCTTTGTTGCTTATGCTTTAATGGACGAATTGATCTAAAACTAAACATTGTGATTAAAGATGTAAGAAAGAAATATCTATACATACCGTAATCAACATTTCCAGACATTTAATAATCAGAAAAATACTCTTCAAGTTAGTGATATGCAGATATCTTTGATTAGTGAATTCTTCAAATATTGTTCTGTTTTGCATTTTATCTTAGAAAGCAAGGTTGGATAGTAACAGTAACTCAAGTTACAAAAATATTTACATTGTAACTGTTTTGAGCAGAAACACTGGATTCACAAAAACACAGGAATAATAATTAGTTAATTAATCAGTGTACAATTTTATTTGTATAAAAATGGGAAATGAAAATAATAAAAACACAATTAAAGTAATAATTAAAAATATATTTCTATTGTATATAAAAAATATATCTTATATACATTTTTATTTGTAGCAACTTTCTTAAAATAAAAATATTTAATTACAATAATTATATATTGAGAAATAACAAATCTGATATTTTGATATTAACTATGACAGAACATCTGGATGACCATGATAATTCATTGTATTTGTCATTCGTTGATTATATTTATTCATAAGTATAGAAAGTGAGAAACGATCTCGCAGTAAAATACAAAAGGAGTAGATTGTACGGAGAATCTACAAATATGAATTCATAGTTGATCCAAAAATCAAATAAAGCCAATAAACATTTCTCTTTAATAGTTACACAGAGGTGATTCTGCAATATAACATACAGATAGGAAAACTGGTCTGGATAAAGATATCTGATAGAATGTTTTAAATTCAAAAGATGGATTTGAGAAAATCATCAGAGGAATGTAAAATCTGTTTACACATTTAGGATAATAGTACCAGTTTGCCGTTTTTCTGCAAAACATTAAAATATTTAATTTGAAAAGTATTAATTAAAAAAAATTAAGAAAAGTGTTTAATTAAAAATTGTATTACAAAACATGAGATATATCTTCACTCGCATCCATTACAAGTTGCGACATTTGGAAGTAACACGTCCAAGCAACTAAAGATTCATAAAATTTTGAATCCTGTATCAGTGCAGTTGAAAAGTACTTTGGATCAAATCTAAATGACCCTTGTGGATGCTGTAATTTAATAAGCATTAATTAATATAATATACGATTTTATTTGTGCCTTAATATTAACCTTATTTTTATTTTTTTTAATAACGTATTGTACTTTAAAAATATTTGTACTCACTTTTTTATTTATATTATTTCTATTGTATTATTATTATTTTATTTATTTATCTATTTTTTTTTTTTTTTGAAAAATCTTATTTATATTAACATAATTTTTACAAAGTATACTGCTGTATAAGTTTGGGAGAGAATATAACAAAAATCGTTTTCTTTCGGTTAATCCATTCTTGCAGATTGTGTCTTTTGCTCCCGGTGCGATAGCAAAATGTTCATCCTTTTCCAAAAACATAGTCACGCACCTTTGCATCCCTAAGCGTAAACGCTTCTTTCTTTCTTTCTTTTGTACTCCTGCAAAAAATCAAGTCTTTACTCAACGCATGTTTTCGTTGCATGTATGCACTAACAATGGATGATAACTTTTTCTGCATTTTGTATTTTTTCACAATTTTTCCAAAAAAACATTGAGAGAAAGGAGATGTGCTTTTTTCATCTTTTATCTTATCATTGTTCTCTATTAGTTGAGCCATCAAGACTTCTTTGCATAATAAATTCTCTTCTATCACCTTGTTTCCCTGCTTCATGATCATTTTCACGTTTTCTTTGAGAGGACCTGCTTCTTATTTCTGGGTTTCTTGTTGGGTTATCAGTTCAAACCTTCTGTAACGTTTGATCCATTTTCTCGTACCATTTCATGCTTGCACAACCTGATTCTCCAACTTTTGTACTCTTTTCCGAAGCCGCATTTAAATTTTCCTGGATTTTGATTTAGAAGAATCTAGTTTTTACTCCAGAGACTTCTTCTTTAATCGCTCTTTCCGCTTCTTTTGTCGGTTGCTTTCTCGTATCCTAGCTTTCTCTTAATTATTCATTTCACTAATCTTCTTTCTGCGCCCAGTTGATCGGAATTTCTTTTCCTCTTTGTACACCTGATGCCTTTCTAAATCTTTTCATAGATTTTGTCTCCATTTTTTAGTTTTAACTCTTTCGCTGGTTTTTTTTTCTTGCATCAGTCTTCAATTAATCAAAGTGGGAATTTTGTTCGATTTGTTAGCGGGTAAATTATTCACTTTTTTCTTTGCCACCTTCAGCGTCTTTCTTCCGAGGCTCACTTCAGCTTCAATCAGCGATTTCGGTGAATTTCGGTGAGTATGAGATTTGGGGAGTTTGAGAGATGATACTCATCTATCAGTGACACAAATATTAACAATAATTTTTTATGTCAATACTTCAAAATGATTAGAAAAGTCAGAACTGCTTACGAATTTCTGTTACTTCGTACTTTTAAATTTCTGTACATTCGTTTCTGTTCATTTCTTCTTTTTCTCTTCTCTGCTTTGTTTCTCCTTTTTTCCCACATTTTCTTCGAGATTCTTACTGTTCTCTTCGTCTTCGTCTTCCATGGTCAAATTTTTCCAGTTTCTGTCTCTGTTTGAATTTCCTTCTTATTTAGGGTTACCATAGTAAAGGACAAGAAATCGGGTTATGTATAATTTTAATGAGCGTCCTGCCATTTCTCTTTGTCTATCTGGTAACCCTATTCTTATTCTCAATTTTTTACTGAAAATTCTCATCATTTGAATAATTTTTAGCTATAAATTATAATCTTAGAATTTTAACGAATGAAAATATATCCTAAATATGCTAAGCCCTCAAAAAATTACAAAAAAAATACTAGAAATTATTGCTAGTAATGAAAAAAAGATCAGTTAGGTATCAATGAGTATAAAGTACGATAAATATATACAAACAAACCGTAAAAAGCGTTAAGGTTATGCTTATGTGTCAAAATAATACCAAAATAATACGAAAAATGTATTTTTCAAAGTATTTGCAGGTATATCTATGAGTCGCTACAAATAGCGAACGTAATAACGGCTGTGACAAAGGTTACGGTTATGACATTTATTATATGATTATTTCTTTTAATAGCAAGCTTCAGAATTGAAATAATTGGCAGCACATGAAATGGCATTTAAAATACACTAAAAACTAACTATTCCCGGAGAAATTAATACATTTCATAGATTTTTGAGATGAGCAGCAATAGTTATGTTTGTGACATAAGAAACGTGAAATCTCAAATTTCAACATTTATACATAGATAAAGACCTTAATATTGAATCGAAAAAGGTTTTCAAAAACGGAATGTATAGCTTATTATCTTTAGTTTCTGTGCGTTATCAATAGTTTTTTTTTCTGCCACGTACCAACTGACGATTACAGTTTTGTACTGCGTTACGGTTGTGACAGCTAGACTTGTTGACAACGTTAGACAGTTTGTGTACGTCGATATTCAAAATGCACATCTTATTCTAAGGTACGTGTACGTAGATATTCAAATAAACTAAGTTTAGTATACGTAGATATTCAAAATGCACATCTTATTCTAAGTTAGAAATTTATTCTTCAGAATCCGAGGAAAAATTCCTGTATGTTGGAAGTCATTAATAACATTGCTTATTTTGAGAGAATTAAAATTGGTCACAACGATACGTGAAAGGACAACTCAAAAAATTGACAGGTACAAACTTTGATTAAAAAATTACTCTGATTTGTCAATTAATCGACCAAAAGCGTTATGCATTTTGAAAATTAATTATCAAAATGACGAAAAATCATTGTTTTAATATCTAAAATTCATTCTTTTATTCATTTTTATGTGAAAATAAGTTTGTGACATATTCAGGACATTTGATTGACATTTCAGGTTCCAAATGACATTTTCAGGTTTCAGAGATTTGCCCATATGTATCCTATTTCACTCAGTATAAGATAAGTCTTTACAAAAGACACTTAAGAGTCGTCACGAACTCGCGGTAAAATAAAAAAAAGCTTTTGATTTATTTGAATGATTTTTATTTTTAATGATTTATTAAATTACTTAATAATAATAATAAAAGAGGGGGATTGTGGCCCCGACTTCGGAGCCTGAGCATGTAGACATTCGTCTATTGTACTCGCACCCGCCCAACTAGTGGGCAGTCATCGGAACAGATCGATTGGTCCCTACAAAAGAGCCCTAACCAATATGAACCAAGGTGTGACCAGGTCCCTCAGAAAAAGAGCCCTATCCACCCATAGCTAACTTGACGCTGGCGGCATCGGTGATCACACTTCAAGTTCCTTGACAAAATTCGCCAATCATCGCCTGTCAACCTCCCTGACGTTCCCCGGAGCAAGCTAATCAATTCCTAAGTGCCTTTGCCTTTTTGCTGCTAAGGCCGGACACTCTATGAGGACACGCACAGCGCACGCAACTCCTTCATTTCACCACCTGCATGTATCATCGGAGATCCTATCTATACATTCAAGATGTATTGACATACATTTAAGTGTCTCAAATGCCCCGTGTGCCCCGTAAGGAGCCCCATCAGGTTTGTCAGCTGTTTCCTGCTGAACCTATTCAGGTCCTTGAAAAATTCATGCCAGAGCCCCTCACCAATGGGGGTTCTTGCCTGTGTTGCCTCAGACAAATTCCAACGTGTCTCTAGTTCTCTAGAAGTCCACTCTCTCAGCTCCCGAGCACAAGCGCAATCGGAGCTGCCTACCTGACTGAAGATCAGAAATGCGAGTCGCAGGATAGTCCTTGTAACAGATAACCATCCTGTTAGTCGCCTTTCCAGGATAAAAGGGGCCAAGGCCCTGGGTTCCCGCCCGCGACGGACGTCGCGGGCGGGAATGGATGGAGGTTCCACCTCCATCCGTTGCAGAACCCCAGGCCCCTGTCCTCTCTTATACCCTTTCCCCTCTGGAGGGGTAGTTTCCAGTGTCCTGAGCCTCTTACCCCCCTTCGGAGACCCGGAGCTCCCCTCCTTTCGAAGAGTGCCTCCTGCGGACCCTGTCAGTTTGGCCCCGACGATTCCGGTTTTGGTCGGTCTCCCGTCCTTCGCCGGTCCACGTGCCGTTTTAACCCGCCTTTTCTTGGCACCAGTCCGGTTTCGCCGGCCTGATGCAAAGTCACCTGCCTCATGCAGGGCCGTGACACTCCTCGCTCCGGTGTCTATTGCTACTCCAGCAAGTGGAACAGCAGTGGTTGACGGCGCACATTGGACCCCGGTCCCCTTGTGAGCCCAAGTCCACAGTTTGACTGGCCGGCCCATTGGGGGGTCTCCGCAACAAAGCCTCCCTCCCGGAGCACAGCCTTCCCCCCCCCCATTCACCATTTCTTGAATTTGGCGCTTCAGAGCCCATTTTTACCCCCCGGGAGTTGCCAAGATGGCTGAACTTATCCATCTTGCCAGCTCCCGACCCTAACACAGTAGAGGCCAGTTCGCTCACCCGACCCGACCCCCCCCCTGTCAGTCACACTACCATCCACGAGGAGAGCCCGTCTATAGGGATCCTCCGCACCCATACAGGAGAGCCCGTTTATAGGGATCCTTCAATCTCTCCCAGGCTAGGGTCGTGCGCGCTCCCGTTATGAGTCTTCGGCTTAGCCCCCATACCAACAACAAGGTCTTGCGATTCCTAACGGAGGTTTTAAACGACTTACTTAAGTTGAATTGTAAAAGTGACTATGTTCAAAAAAAACTGCGTGAACTCCGAGTAAAATAGATTTTTTTGGATTTACACTGCTTTCAAAAGATGCACATTTTACAGCCCTTGACAAATGTTTACCAACAAAATAATTTTTTAACAAAATTTTCTTTCATTTTCATATTATATATAGTCTTTAAGCTTACCGTAAAGAATCTAAATGGTGCATAACATAATGTGTATGCTAAATCAACAAAGAATGGCGTTGCTATTTTTGATTGAAACAAGTTGAAGAATCTTCGAAAAAAATTACATGACTGAGTTTTATGATGTAAAATAATTTATAAAAGAAGTATTTGTTAATACTTGACTTACGATTTATTATAATTATCTTCCAGAATTATTTTGCGTATTATTTTGATTGTTTCATCCACATCAATATTTGACGTTTGTCGATTATTTATTATTTTTTCAATCTTATTTCTAAAATCATGAAATTATAATTTGTTTCCAAGATTGATTTTCAAATGATTGCAATGATTCATTAATAAAATTACAATAGTTATTTAATATATTATTCAACTTGTTATTTGTACTTACTTGAACAAACCCAGTTTTCCATAAAAATGTAACATAATGATCATATAAATGTAATCAATTACTAACGTCACTGAATGTAAGGAATTAAGGAAAAATTCAGTTGCAGCATAGCAAAAGCAATATCGAACAAAATTTATAAACTGATATGGTTTATCTTTATTATAAACTTCACGCTCAAAAGTCAAAATATAATAAAGCTCTGAACATATTGGATTAAAAGGTAGTAAAACTGTAACAAATTTGGATGAAATTCTATTAAAAAATGTGTATTTATTTACAGTATGATTGAATAAGGTGAAGTAAATATTTAAATTAAATTGTTTGAACGTATATGTACATTTCTGAAAAACAGGTTATTCTGAATTCAATTCTATTATCAAAATTAAAACAAAATTCATATTTTTAATGAATTTTTTGGAACATCTTGGTTTCTTTCATTAGCATCGTCATCGAATTTTCAAAAAAATAATAAGAAATGAAAAAATAACTAATTAAAATGCAAAAACTACACAATAAGTGACTTTAAAAAGAACATACAAATGGTTGTAGCAAATTTATTAATGTTATGGAAAGGTTCTGATAAGGCGAAATAAGCTAATACTATGCTAAAACATTGGAGATACTGAAAAGTGAAAGCCATTATTTAATTTTAAAGAACAATGCAAATAAATGAATCTAAAATTATTAGCAAAATGAGTTCCAATATAATTTCCTGCCTATTCATCGATAAAACAGTAAAATTTTGTTTAAATAATAATTTTAAATGAAATAAAATTCAAATAACTGAAATAAAAAATCGAAATTGCTTGACGAGCCGCTTTTCAACGTTTGAATGGAAACCTTCAATTTTTGTAATTTCCGAAAAAGCGGCTCGCCAAGCAATTTCGATTCTTTATTTCAGTTATTTGAATTTTATTTCATTTAAAATTATTATTTAAACAAAATTTAATTAATTAGTTGGCTCAAATTTATTGACCCTATAAACACATCCCGATCGTGAGAATTGCCCAATAACTCCCCAAAGCTGCGACTCAAGAATTGCCCAATTTTCACCCAATTTTTGAATTCACTAAGCTATCAATTATTGGCAAATATGAATGATTATTGATATTTGCAAGCAATTAAATAGACAATTGTACTTTTCTTGTTTATTGAAACATGAATTCTATAAAATAATATTTTTTATGCAATTATAAAAATGTTTTTGTAAATATGTTACATTTTTTTATTGTTACAAATTCATAACTCATAACCTTACAAAATATCAAGCCTTCATTATATTATATGAACTTCATTTTCTGTATAATATTAATATCATTTTATTCTGTAACTTTGTATTTTTATGAATATGATATTTATGTATAACGTTATATGAAAATAAGATTGTAAAATTGTATATAAAAAAGGCGCCATATTTGAAAATTTACTTCATGCTAGAAACTATAAACAAGTCGAAATAATATAGAAACTTAATATGATAATTGTTTATGAAATTATGAAATATACTTTTACACTTTTAATTATATGAAATGTCTCGTATAATTGAAATGACATATTATTTTTGTTTGTCCAATACATAATCTAAACATAATTGTGATTTGGTTTTTAAAAAAAAATAATGAAAATACAATTACAATTATAAGAAATAACTTTGAAATATTTATATATTCGCAGAATCATAATTTTGTACATTCAGGGATATTAATGTTTTAATTTTAATTAAGTAAAAATTAAA
>JABFPJ010006898.1:0-10440 GCA_022817425.1 Gryon sp. ZL-2020 | reverse complement strand
GATCATTGCGTTTTTCTTCGACATGCGTTAATGTACAGCGAGCGTCTCACCGATCACCATGCGATAATTGATTGCGAAATTCGATTAAAACCTGCGTATAGTACGTAAAAAATAAATAAAAATAAATACAAAGGTTTAAAAAAACTCCACTATCCCAAAAATACAAAAATAAAACTATGGAAAGTTGAAATAAATTAAGAAAATATATACAACAAATTATTACATAGTACAATTATAATGTATTAAATTACATTATTAAATTATTTAAATTTTAAGTATATTTTGACTTTATTTAATTTTAACAATAAATAGATTTAACGATCAATTGGACTACAATCAACTTAAAATATACTTAATTTGAAGTATATGATGACTTAATTTTACGTAGAAAAATAATTTGATTCGAATACTTAAACTATTTGTTTTTATGAAGAATTCTCAAATATATATGAGAAAATATTCCACTACATTCAAGTGAAATATACTTGATTCAAGGTACCTTTTTTTTCAGCGTACATAATAATATTTAACAAAATTGTTATCACAAATTTCATTATTATATTTCATTATAAACAAATAAGGGATAATTTTTTAATAAACACATTGTTAAGATCAATATAAAATAATTTGGCTAACAAGAAATCGATTTATACAAAATGAGGTCGATTAATGAGTTCTCTTATATCGACTATTCACGTTCCTCCATCTTGTCAGAACTTCGATCTGGTTTTATCCACCCACTATTTCCCTACTAAGTTTCGCTCTGCCAACTTAGCCGCCGCAGCTCTTTGACCTGACCGGCTAACCCAGTACAACCTCCATCATCCATCCGCAAGCTCGTACCATTCCTTCCTCCCAAACTTTGGTCCCGCTGTCGTCGTTCATCGTTTGTTCAATCTCGCGAACATGTGGTCCAAAATTCCCCTACCCGCACCTAAGTTAATGGCGTAATATTCCGGCGTGAAATATTCCCCTACTCTGGCAATTCGTAAATGGGAGCAAACGCTTCACGAATTGTAGTCTCCGACTCCATCGAACAGCTTCAAATTATGAAAGAATAATAAAAAAATAAAAAAAGATAGAAAAAAGAAATGCAAAGGGAAGATGAAAAGCAAAGAAGTGAGGGTAATGTTCGTTACTAATGGATGATTCAGCATCATGTTAAGTTCGAATTACAAAAGTTTTTCAAGATGATTAGTTTAATTATGATTTAATAATGACGAAAAGTATTTTTCTCATCGTGATAATTCTTTAATTTGTTTTTCGAACAGACGAATCGATAAAGGAGAAAAGGTACATCACAGATAAACATTATATCAATAGAACTATGGGATTACTTAGTATTTCATTTATCTTATACGAAAAAGTGAACTCCATTGAATCAACAATATTCATTTTTAATGTAATTGTAAAACTTATCAAAAAACATGTTATATTAGAAATGAGTTATACAAACATAATGGTCTTATTATAAATTATTCGCATAAAGATTCACTGAAATGAGTGAATATTTACTATATAATCTATGTAATTAAAGGCATAAAAACAAAATAATTGTTCTCATTCAAACACAATAATGTTAAAATATTCGCTTTGGCGGATGGATAAGTGTTTTTAACGAAAACTAGCTACTTACATCATTATTATATACATATGAATATTTTAATAAATGACTCAAATGTTAATATCGAATGATAGAATGAACTGATAAAAATATTTTTGATTCTTTGTAGTCAGAGGTGAATATAACAATGATGAAGAATAATAATTTAAAAGAAAAATATTAAACGTTTATATTAACATATTTTTGTTCAAGTTATACTATGTGATATAATTGCAAATGTATTTTTCGTGAATTATTACAAATAGAGATAGTTTTGCCAGGTGTATGACCTAGTTTTCGTGATAACAACGTGACTTTATCTTATGACTAAATATATAACGTGACGGAGATCTTTACAAGAGGATAAATTAGTGAGAAACAATCGGATGTTAATTGTGTTCAAGGCTCCACTGTGTTTGAAATTGATTTAAGAAAATTAGTCGCGAGGTTGGTACAATTGAGGATGCGGATAATATCTGTAGTAGTTATTCAGTCATATTGTTAAATATGTGTACAATTATTACTTTCGTTAATCATATGGTAGAATATGAAGATATAATTCGCAAATTCACAATAACTGAAACTAACGAACTATTGCTATCATTGTATTATGAAATTAACATTTGTTGTGTTTTTCCGAATGAGCAAATGACTCGTATTGTTATATAGAAATGCATTGTTACTACAAACTGTCTGTAGTTATGTTTTGTCAGTCAAACTTTATGTATAATTTAAACCTCAAGATGATTTAATACATTAAAAACAAGAAATTAGCGATAAAATATCCTGTAAATTTTTCACAAATATCTGAGAAATGCAGATTATATTAGTAAATGGAGACATTTATTTAAAATCGATTTCAAAGTCACAATTAAAATAGATGATTCCGTAAGCGAAGATGTAGATACCTTCAGAAATCCATTAGAACTATTTCCACTAGTGATTTAATGATGACATTAAGCACTTTTGTTGCAAAGTTCAAATATATTTCTCTTCTTTGAAAATATATAGTCTTTTATTTCGAAAGTTTTATGTTGTTCGACGGGAGCCTTAGCATAATAAGCATATTTATCCAGAATGTCACATAAAACTCCTGTTTAATTGTTTTTCCATTCTATAACCTGTTAAATGTCAACTGAATTATATATACATCTAGTTAGCACGTAATAGCGTGCTACATTCAACGGCCTGGAAGTGCAAAAATTCTTAATCATTGTACAAATATATTCATTGTTTGAAACATGCATTAAAATTCTCTATAAATATTCGGAAACAAACGAATGGCGAGAACGTGCACATGCTAAATAAATATTGTAATCACACGACCAAATTAACTCGTCGGAAATACACGCGATTGAAACTCCCGGCACCTGTCGCACTGCTGATGCCGAGGCGCACCTTTGATGAAGAGCCCTTTAATTGGCACATAAATGCACGAAGCAAAATATTACCCTCGACCGTATGTACATGCACGTTATTATTGGAGATAATTAATATTTCATAATTAAATTTTCGCGAAAATCATGTGCCCAAGAGTAGTGCCAGCAACGCGGTTATTTGTCGAACTTGTGAACCAAGCAGAGCGCACAGCTGAATTAATAGCCGGCTGGAAGCTTTGTTGTGAAGCATTGTTTGTTCTATCCTGGGAATTTTTTCCTCTGTTTCCCTTTTATTCTATTTTTTTCTCTTTTTCATTTCTCTTAACTTCGGCGTGTACCGAACGATAAATCTGATGAGCCGAACTGAGAAATTCTAATGTTGTATCGAGAGACGAACTCAAATCACAGTTAAATGGATCTATCAATATAAACTGATTTGAAATTTGAAGATAAAATGATAGTATGACAAATCAAGAGTACAAACGATTGTGTCGTTTCATTGAATGGAAATAAAATGAAATTGAAATTTGAAAAGAAAGTAAAAGAATATAAAAGGTATAGAAACGAAATTGATTATTACATGCAATCATGCGTAATAATATCTTTATGTAGTGTTTTTAAATTAAACAACAAATTTTATTATCATATTAAAATTACAGTAAAAACAAATGGAGCATCCAAATTTTTTTTTTGGCTCTGTACAAATATATTACACTTCTATGTTTAGTATAGGGGAGAGTGACCTACAGTAAGACGGTCCAACAGTGGGACATTGCAAATAATTTAAAAACTATTGTATTAAAAAATATGAAAAAATTAATTAAGTTTCCTTATATAATTTTCAACAAACGGCTAAGTCTTTAGGACACAGAACTGCCTTTTTGATAGTAGCAAATGAAAAGTCAATTTTCAATACCAAAAGTAATTGAGATAAGAATATTTACACTCCTGCGCAGCGGACGAAAATGGAACTAACTGTAACCTCGTGCCGTAAGCTGTCGCTTACGGCACTCGATGCCTGTCAATTCCATTTATGATCCGCTGCGCAGGACTGTAAAACAATATACATGCCTCGGCCGCAGTGGCGCCCTCGGCTGTAAATACTATTCCGAGTAATAATTTAGATAATAAGCATCATTATTATAATATACAAAAATTATTCTAGAATCGTGAAGGCTTTGTCGTTATAAATACAGGTTTACAATTACTTTAACATTTAATTAACATTTATTTTGATTTGTTTTTTAAAACCATGCAAACTTCCAACAGTGAGACGCAAATATGTTCCAACAGTGAGACATACATTAACGAACAATTGGCCATAAAGAATGTTGAATTAGAGCTGAACACTAAATATTAAAATTGTTTCACAGGAAGTACAAATGAAAGGTGAAATTGATTTTATTATGTTGTTTGTTTTTTGTACGCAGCATTATATATAAATATTTGTTAAAAATATAACAAATATATTGTATAAATAAATATTTAGAAAAAAGATACTTTTTTAATAAACTTTGAATATTTATATTTAATTCTGCACTGACATTACATTAATCAACAACAGTATACATAATTAAACAAATAACATAGTATCAAATCCATTCTAAAATATAACCTCATTTCAATAAGAATGTAAAATAAACTTACCAAGCTTCTCGTAAAAGTATCTGTTTTGTTTTAATAACATTTGTTTCATTTTAAGCCAAAACAATTTTCTGATTTTTATTTGTTTGACTATGTTGACAATGATGTCTTGTCTGCGGCAAACGTCAATAACAAATTGATGGCAACAGACAAACAACAATGAACAGAATATGCTAGCTAAGTAAATATAACTGTCTGAGTTGTTTACAGATATATTTAATTAGTATAAAAAATAAGGTTATGTCTACTATTCCAATTAGTGGCGGCGCTGGTGTTGTTAGATAGACAAAGACAAATGCCCCTAAACTCATTAGAAATGTATATGATTTAAGGGATGTGTGTCCTTGTTTCTGACAACTCTGCTTGGCGCATTCAAAAAATAACTTCAAAAGCAATATAAGTTGTATTGCTAGAGATACTTGTAAACACGTGTTCGAAAACTCCAGTGAAAATTGTAAATATGATTACACGCAAAAAAGCTGTCAATTTCTATTTAGAAATATAATACATAGAAATCTTGTTGTATTACATGATGTAAGATTGAATGCAATTGGTTTAATTAATGGAACAATATTTGCTAAAAATTAAAATATTATGTATTTTGTATGTTGATTCAGCTAGACATCTTAACATTCCCATCTTGACGTTCATATGTTTTTAGTTCAGTTGTTTTGCTGGTGCAATTAAAGGATCAGAAATAAAATTTTCAAATTATGTAATTATTTCTTCTGCACAAATATTAATATCAACATTTCATTTGTTTTTCATTTTATTTATTTCAACGTTTTGACAACACTTTTATTTAATTATTGTTAACACGTCAGTGGGCGCGCATCGGTCATTTCGACCGACAAACAAAGATAACCGAGTGGCGTTTTTGTTGATAAACAAAGAGGTCAGAAATATACGTGCCCACTTACGGGTAAAGATTACATTATAAAAATAACACTTAACATTATAAAACAAGAAAGTTTTTGAAGGTTACTAATTTATGTATAACCTATTTTTATACATTAGGATATACATAAAGATTATGAATTTGTATAAATTTTAAATGGATGACTTTGTGAAAAATTGTCTTAACAAATGAAATGTGCCGGGTCTTCAAGAATTATTCAAAATTACAAATAACATATTTGATTGAATGTTTTCATAGTATGTTTCTTTCGGTTTTTTAGTATAATAAATAAATAAATAATAATATAAATAAATAAGAAACTAAACATAACTAAAATCGTGTAACATTCAACTTATTTTTAGAACACAAAATCGACAAAGATTTGTTTATCAACAAATATTAATTTCTGAAATGAAAAATTGAAAATATTAATACTTTTATTTTTAATTTTAATATATATCAGCAGAATTTAAGTTAACAATTGTTTTATATCTAATAAAACTTGATAAAAGTAAATTTCAAGAGAATTTTTTCTGTGATTAATGATTTTATTAGTTTTCTGTACGAAACAATTAAAAAATATTTCTTAAATATGCATGAGAATAATATACAGGGTGTAACAAAAATATAGTGCACCCAGGTACCTGAAAATTCCTTGTGAAAAAACATGCAGCAATATATATTTCCATAGGTCTAGCCATGGTTGCCACAATATTCGCCATGGCATGGCTATTAGTATGGTAGATGCTACAGACCTTGCCATACCATGGCTAATACTGTGGGTTATATCCATGCTCATGGCCACAGTTTGGCAAATACTGTGGCAATCATGGCTAGACCTGTGGCAACATATATTGTTGCATATTTTTGCATAAGGAATCTTCTGTAATTTGGTGCACTATATTTTTGTTACACCCTGTATATAATATATAAAATAAAAATAATTATAATAACAAAAATTTATTTAATCATATGTGAATTATTACAATCGAATGCTTGACATATTTAAACTGAACATATTCCAGTATATTTTGAATAAATAAACACTTTATGTGATTCAGCCAAACATAATACTCATTTAACCTAACTGTAATTTTTATTCCACATAATAGTGATTACATATATTTATATGATTGAAATAGCTAAACTGTTTACTTATTCCAATAACAGCTAAACAGTTTACCTATTATTATAAGCAAAAATTTGTTAATACCAGCTCGACTTTTTTTGCGTGTATATTGTAATTGGGTAAAAAGCTAACATAATATATTAATAATATTACATTTGAATTTATATCAGCATTATTTATAATTTTATTAGCGAAGGAATAACATGAAAAATTAGGTATTCGGAATGTTCCAATAAATACGAGGATTGCTTTTTTTCATTCAGATGCCTCAGTTTTTTGTCAGTATTTAAACTTCGGAAACAGTTCCTCTTTTAACCCTACGAGCTTTTCAATGGGCATCCACAACACTCCGCAAGAGAGGTCATTCAAAAGCCCTTGACTAGTCAATTCAAAAGCAACAGTTTTTCGCACACGCAGCTATTTTATCGCAAACAATAAGCTACGTGGAGAAGTAAGGTAATTAAATCCGGCTAAATGACAGACCAACTTTTCGTGAGAGAGAAATGTTGCAATATTGGTCGGCAGCTACGATTTGTTCGCTGTTGTTAAAGCACTGAATCATATATATGACAAAGGGTTCTTCACCGTCACAATATTTTAGATCGCGTCGATTGGTATAGATTTAATTGAATATCTATTGCTCCATTTGTCAAGCGTATTTTAAGAAACATCGAATTTATTGGAGAACAAGGCTGCACATTTTAACTGTTTCATAGAAAACTGATTATTTCTAGTTTCGTTGAAAGACTGTTTCATAGGTTGATTCTTTTATAATATATCCCAACATTAGTTATATTCAAGGTCGATTTTATTAATGTCTTTTGATAAATTTTATACTATTTTAAATAGTTACATATATATTACTACTAAAAATTAATGATTTGCAACTTGTTTAAAGTTATGCACATAGAAATTTTTTGCGTTTTCAAGTTTTTTTTTTTATTTCATATTCTTCGTGGCAGAACATTGCATACACTGAGGCGAATTTAATTTAAGAAATACTATGAATATGATGAACTTTTACTATGATTCAAATGAAAATCATATTTTTGGTAAAAAAAATCAACTTTTACAAAAAATACTGATAAATATACATTTATTTAATTATTTTCTACTAGTCGGCACAAACACATTGCCATGTTTTATATTATATTTTTACTTTTTATACATAGTAATTTTTATGTATATGAAAATATGATATTAATTCAGGTTAAAAATTACTATGTATTACATGATACCTCACCAGATGTTTGATGTAATTGAAGGATGATTTATGAAATGAACAAAAGTTTCTGGCAGGCACACCTTATCACTATGATTAGTATATAAAGACCATCTTGAACATCATTCATATATTTATAATGTTGCGTCCTATTTATCCTTGTCGTTTATTAATATAAATATAAGGTTATGGAATATAGAAAAATTAGGTATTAGGTAGGGTAATTAAAAATGTATTTAAAATTAAAACATTTAAAAGAGAGAAAGAGGAGAAAAAAGAGAGGGAAACAAACAATAAATAAATATATAAATAAAAATAAATAAAAATAAATGTGATCACACTAATAAAAATAATGTTCACACAAAAACATAGTAAAATTTAGTCTTTAGAAACGTGCAGTTTTTCGACTTTTTTACTTATATCATTCTTTTACTTCGAAACATTCGATTAAAATTTAAACAGTTTTTAGTATCAGTGTAATTTGTTATGAAATTGTGTTATATTCAATTTAATAATTCAGTTAGTGATTTGTATGATTGTTGATGTATTAAAATATCATATATATTTCATATAAATTCACAATTTTTAACAGTTCACAGTAAAATGGTATGTTAAGATCTATGGTTCTACTATCATCGTTAAAAAGTTAAGATTTTGTAATTTAACAATAGTCTTCTTGAAAATTCACTAAAAATCCAACCATAAATTGAGAGGAGCGAAATGTAACGAAAGTCAGATGGAAAGCCAATAATAATCGTTGCTCGTTTTTCATTTGAACACGAACGAAAGACGTTATTATTGGCTGCGTTCTGCGGTAAAATAAATTTCTCAAAGCACTTAATGGTGGCGTTGTGTACCGGCCGGCTCGATGTCTTTGTAAAACTCGATCGGATATTGAACGCGTCGTGTGATGATTAAGTCATTTCTCCGACTCAGACGATAAGTTATTTTCTTCTTTAGTAACACTCAACACTAACAAAAATGGAATAACAGAAATTATTATATTTCCTTGTATGGCTTTTGTATGCTCATTAGGGTGGGTCGAAAATTTAAAAAATGTTTGGCTATGGAAAATGTTTATAAATTTTTTGATAAAAAAAAGATTACCAAGAATAACAAAAAATTTTTTGCAATATTTTTATACTCCGCAAGAAGCCTAAAAATAGTACATTACGCAACAAGGGAGATGAAATCGGGAATTCGTTTTCCCGAGCGGAGCTTACTAGCCGAGCCGAAGGCGAGGTTTGTAACCGCGAGGGAAACGAATTTCCGATCATCTCCCATGTTGCGTACTATATTTTTCGTTACGAGGGAGGGAAAAAAGCCATTTTCCTAAATCTCCCTAGGGAGGAAAATGGCATTTTCCCTCCCCGAGTAACGAAATAGATATTTGTAGGGTTTTTTTAATTTTTGTCATAAATAACCAGAATTTTTTACATAAAATTTATATAATGAATAAAATTCTAAAAGCTTGATTTCTAACCTTTAAAACTGTTAGATATTTTAACAATGACAAATTTTGACCTAATGAAGTGGTTATATATAATAACATTTTTAAATAAATATAATTTTAACGTCTGTAAATGGTTGAAGATGTTAAAATTATATTTTTCGTATTATGAATGTAGTTATATAAAGGAAAAATCTTGTCTCCATACATATAATATATAGTAGTATTTTAGATTTTAGTGACATGAAATACAGATATTTTATCATAAGTAAAATCAAAATTTTTGTCCATTATATAAAACAAAAAATTGTATTATCTATTTATTTAAATTTACCGCCAAAATCAAGTGTAATTGTTGAATGTTTTTATAAGAAAGTGTTTAACAATTAAAATGTTATATGATATATTAATGAATATTGATAATTTAATAATGAACAACATAATTGGTTTTGTTAACAATTTTAAGTATCAAAAAAATCTGTGGATATTGTATTTGAATATTATGGATTTAAATATAAGAAAATGTCTATGTATAACAGTTTTAAAAGTTATAGAAATCAAGCTTTTAGAATTTTATTCATAATATAAACTTTACGTTAAAAATGCCGGTTATTTATGACAAAAATTAGAAAAACCCTAAAAATATCTATTTTTAGGTTTCTTGCGGGGTATTAAGATATTTTTCTTATTCTTGGTAATCTTCTTTTTATCCAAAATTCTATAAAAATTTCCCATAGCCAAACATTTTTCTAATTTTCGACCCACCCTAATGCTCATACATCTACAAAAAATACTATAAAATATCCCAGGCAGAAATTGCCAATATTTAGATCACTTTACAGTCGTAACAGTATCTTACCAACATTGGCAAACGACATTGTCTATCAATGTTGCACCAACATATGATCCACTTTGAGCCAACATTGAATCAACGTTAGTCAGCCCACATTGGTTGCCAACGTTGTTACAATAAAGAACGTATGTCGGTAGATGATATCGGCAGCCTATGTTTGGCCAACATTTTACTGACTTTAAATGCCAATGTTTCGCCAATATTGTTCAGCCAATGTAAGTAGCCAACGATAAAATGACGTAGAATCAACGTATACATATAA
>JABFPJ010006897.1:0-10443 GCA_022817425.1 Gryon sp. ZL-2020 | reverse complement strand
AAAAAAAAAAAAAAAAAAAAAAAAAAAAAACTAACAAAACTAACTGAAATCAGTCTAGAGTCATGCCACAGTCAAAGTTAGTTTTGTTGGTTTTTAAAAATCACATAAAATGGTAACCCGTGACTCGTGGCTGTTCGTGACACGTTTAAATGTTATCAGAGACACTTTTCACGGGTGGCACGGGTAAGGCCGGACACGTTTACATATCAGCAGAGACACTTGGTACTGGTGGCACGGCGAACATGCCGTCATCATTGACAACTGGCACGGGTGACAGTCTTGACAAACATGTAACACGGGTGGGACGGGGCACGGGGGAGTGCGAATAGTCACAAAATAACATTCTTTCGATAAGAAAATATGTAAATTTATTAATACTTCATCAACAATCATTCGTTTTATAAAAGTAGAATAGTTGAAAATATTTTCTTTAATTAAGTGCTTTTTTCGTAAACTTCAAATTTATATTGAATGCTCTTTTCCTCCATAATCTCGTCTGGAACTTCAGGATCTCTGTGGAGGAAAAATGCAAGAATTATTTTTGTTTGATTAAAACTTAGATATATGAATTAAATCTTTGCAAATAAGACATGTCAAAATATAATTACATTTAAATATACATACTTGTGTAAATATAAAGTGATTAAAAGAATTTTGCTTTGACCATGAAGTAAATTTATAATTATTTATCTAATTATATATTAGAGTATATTTAAAGTAATCAATAATGTTTTTGCTTATGATCTTAAAAAATATGATATAAGTTGTTATTATGCAAAAATATTCTTACTTTATTAAAATACAATTCTTTGGTATTTCCGGGAAAAAAGTATCACAATCAAAATTTTTTTTAATCCTCGTTAAATACAATCTATGGAAATTTGGCGATTCAAGTGCAGCCTAAAAATTGGTTTAATATAAGTTAAAAATTAAAATTAATTTTACAAAATTGAATTTTGTAATTAGAAATATAAATTGAATAAGTAAAATATACTTTATAGACTGAAGATCCGCCAATCACCCAAACTCTTTCAATCTTATCCTTCATCGGAGGCTCAGAAAGTTCGTTAATAACTGAATTTAAGTCCTTAAAAATAAGAGCCTGTGATTCTGTATCCCTGAAAAATAACATTGAAACTTCATTAAGCTGTTTGTTTAACTGAATATTATGTGTGTATCAATTTGTCTTGTAAATGCGTAACAATTACAATGAATTAAGATAAATGTTTCATTTGAACCTACGTCAAAGTATTACTAAGAACAATATTAATTCTGTCACTCAGTGGCTTATATTTTGGCGGAATTGATTCCCACGTCTTTCTTCCCATAATTACAACATTCTTCTTATTGTTATCGACAGTTTTCGTTGTCATTTTCGTAAAATGTGCCATCTCCGTTCTGAAAAACAACATTCTTTTATTAATTTAATGTTCATTTTACTGACTATAAAAAATTAATTAGTAACAAATAATCAAAATTAAAGTCTTTAATGAACTGAAACGAGTTGTTAATTAAAAAATGAAATTAAAACTGCAATTACTTAAGTCGCCATGGTAAATTTCCATTTATTCCAATGCCCATATTTTCGCAGACTGCCACAATTAATTCCAGTTTAATCTGCATTTTGTATTTCTATTTTATTATGAATGATTATTATTAATTCTCTCGTGGACAAGTGATGAAGCAGCCTATTATGATTTCGTCTACAAAAATGTCTCGGTCCTTATAACATTAGTTTCAACAGTTGATTGTTGCTTTTTAAATACAAAAAATGCTGCGTTGTTCTAAAAC
Organism: Gryon sp. ZL-2020; assembly: GCA_022817425.1. NCBI lineage: Eukaryota > Metazoa > Arthropoda > Insecta > Hymenoptera > Scelionidae > Gryon > Gryon sp. ZL-2020. The sequence goes on along the minus strand of JABFPJ010006897.1, from coordinate 8,652 downwards.
TGACCGAACGACTTTTTTTCTTCATCTTATTCCCTGTTTTTCTTCTAGTTAAGCAGCTGTCTCTCTCTTTCTTTCTCTCTCTCTCTTTCTTTTTTTCTCTCTCTCTCTCTCTCTACTTGCCTAACGTATAACGTTTGAACTTATTATGGAATAGTAAGAAACATAAATCTTAGTTGAAGGCTTTAATTAATTTTTTTTGTTATTTATTCATTGTTATATAATTAAATATTGCACTTGTTTTAGAATTTTTCTATTATATGGTCCAAAATAGCTTTAAAAATACTTAATTAAAGTTAAATCATGAAAATATATTATATTTTTATGATTTACATGGATATACAATAATTTATTGTAAATTTTCCAAGCAAATATTTTTCTGAATAAATAAATGGCGTATTCGCTAACAAACATTTAAATGTTTAATAAAGGACAGAGAATCTATTTCACATAAGTCTGTCCTGTATTAAATCAATCAAATTTAAGCTTAGTATTCTTAGCGAATACTTCAAAATTATATTTGATCTTTGAGATAATAAATTGTTATTGACGGAAAGGTAAATTTGACTCAGTCGATAACGTAACGTCACTTTCATAATCCAAACAATAAGTTTTATAAGTTGAAAAACTCTCTCGACGTTGAGTTATTTTTATTATAATAAATTTAATTGTTTCGTTTAAATTTCGTGTTTACCATATTAGACAAGATATTTTCTGTCTTAGTAATTGATAAAATAATAATAGTTCAGTTAACTTGAAATACAATACGAAGTAAAAGAAATCATAAAACTAAGCAATCATGAGCGATAAACAGGGATTGTCGGTGAGAAAACCAATTACATATTATATGTTAGGAAAAAGCAAACATAATGAACTATAAGTATAATTAATAATTTTCAAAGAATTGATTTCTTTAATGAAGTAAAAAATAGTTCTATTTTATTGTTACTTAGAACTTAACCTCACTTTTTAAATATGACAATAGTTATAATTCCAAAAAAATTGTTTATGATGAAAACAATATGTATAGTATGATTAATCAAAGAAACTGAATAATTACTAAAATTAAATAATAAACTAATTGAAACTTTTTCATTTACAGAAAGAGGAAATTGCGAAGCAGTTTATGCTTCCAGAGAGAAAAAGTAAAATAGCAACTTTGCTGAAACAAGATGGTCAAGCTTACTGTATTTGTCGCAGTTCTGATAGTTCTCGTTTCATGATGTAAGTATTATATAATAATACTATTTATGAGTATTTATAACTAAGTTTAACTTATATTTATATTTTCAATTGCAGAGGATGTGATGCTTGTGAAGAATGGTACCATGGTGATTGTATTAGTATAACCGAGAAAGAAGCTAAACGTATAAAACAGTATTTCTGTATTGTAAGTAAAGTTTAGTTTAATATTATATATGATATTATAATATCATATATAATATGATATTATAATTATAATTCCTTTTCTTTCGCAATTACAACCCTCGGTTTCGCCTCGGGTGTAAATTTCGTTTGCGAAAAATAATTTACGATTTGATCTTTCTTCGTACAAAATATACTAATAGCAATTAATATTAATTTAATACATTATGTTGTACAGCGATGTAGGGAGGAAGATCCTTCTTTAGTGACAAGATACAAGCCAAAAAGAACCGACCAAGATGATCGTAAAGTTAAAAAACACAAGGATAAGAAAGAAAAAGAATATACACGTCAGTACGACTATCAATCTCATCAAGAACCAATTATGAAAAAAATATCTAAACGTTGCGGACAATGTTCTGGTTGTTTACGTACTGAAAATTGTGGAAAATGTGACGCTTGCAGGTAAAAAATATTTATTTTTTAATTGGTTTAATTAACATAATTTTAATTTATTGTCTATAATAATTAATTAATTTTAGGCACTTGAAAAAATTCGGCCCGTCAGTACGACTGAAGCTACGTTGTGCTCATCGAATGTGTCGAAATTTGGATGATCCATTAAAATCATGCAAAAATTTCAATCGAAATTCAAAGATCGGTAAAAAACGTCGACGCGATTCTAGTACTGAACGACCGGAACATCTCGAAGTACCTCGTCACTGTTACGGTCCAGCTTGCACTAAACAATCGCGTGTTGGTAGTAAATATTGCTCGGACGAATGTGGCATGAAACTCGCAACAAATCGGATTTATCAAGTTCTGCCTCAGCGAATTCAAGAATGGTCACTTACACCCTGTGTTGCCGAACAAAACAATCGAAAAGCCCTGGAAAATGTACGTCGACAACAACACGAGGTGCGTCGAATTTTGCACGAGTTGGATAAACGACATGCGGAATTGGATCGCATTGTTGAGAGAGCGAAGAGTGCGGTGATCGATCCAAAAGCGGAGACTGATGAAAATGACGATACAGAGTTTAGTATGTACTGCATAACATGTGGTCATGAAATCAATTCGAGAACAGCGATTAAACATATGGAAAAGTGTTTCAACAAGGTATTGTTGATAATGATTAAAATAGTGAAATTACTGAGTTTATAATTTAATTAATTTTCTGTCTGGGTAACTTGAAAGAGAAGTAAAAATTTTAAATTAATTAATACATTTTTTTTTTTTTTTTCAGTATGAATCCCAGGCTTCCTTTGGATCTATTTTTAAGACAAGGATCGAAGGTCAAGTCATGTTTTGTGACTTTTACAATCCTTCTAACAGAACTTATTGTAAAAGATTGCGCGTACTCTGTCCGGAACATTGCAAAGATCCGAAAGTCAGCGACACCGAAGTTTGCGGCTGTCCTCTGGTTTCCAATGTCTTTAACATTACTGGCGAATTTTGTCGGGCGCCTAAAAAAAATTGTGTGAAACACTATATGTGGGAAAAACTGCGCCGTGCGGAAATTGATATGGAAAGAGTTCGACAGTGGTTGAAAATTGATGAACTCGTTGAACAGGAACGACAAATTCGTTCGAATATGTCGACTCGTGCTGGCGTATTGGCTCTAATGTTACACTCGACATACAATCACGAACTTATGGAACAAATGACCCAAGAACAAAGTCGCGAACAAATAGAGGCAATGGAAGAGGAATTACAACGACGACATCAAATGCAAAAACAAGATCAGACCAATGAAAGCTAAACTTTTGTGATATAACTTTTGTAGTAAAAAATGTGTTCTATTGCTGTTGCAATATTTTAGCTGTTGCAATTATTTCTGAAAATAAGATTTTAGTTTAATTTGTTATTCATTTAAGTAATGTGAATGCAAAGTAGTCAGATAAGTAGAATTGTAAGGTTTATAAAAGTAATATCTATAAAAGTATAATAGTACTATACATTTAATGAAAAGATCCTTTTCTATCTAGATATCATTTTGATCAATTTTTTGGTTGTAATATTCCCGATCAGTTATCGTTGTCGATTGTGCAATTTTTTTGTTAAGATTTACAGTGTTTTCTATGAGACTTATAGCAATATTTACATTAAATAACGATTCTTTTTTTTCTGGTTTTAATGAGAAAAGTTGTTCTTCTAGCTGTTCAATTGTCGAATCATTGTCATGATTTTCCTCAACAGCAGTCAAAGAATCCAGTTCTCGTTTCAGGGCACTTTGAAACATGTGTGCCTGAAAATAAAAATAATTCTTTTATAAAAATATTCAAGATACTATTTCTTTAAATTATTTTTTTAATACAAACATACCTTCTGTAATTTTCTTAGTAACGTTTTATGTTTCATTTTGATAAACTGAATATTTGGTTCGCTATATTGCACAGCTTGCATTTCATCTTCGGGCAATAATACATTGTCAGGAATTCTTAGATATTTTGTTATTTTTTCCTATAATAATAATGAATATTAATAAAATATCAATTTATTAAAGTTATTCTTCATAATAAAAATGTTTATATAAGTGTTTAAATTATGTGAGAACTAAATAAAGTTTCAAGTACCTTAATTTGCAATAAGTACGGAGTCATCTTATTTATATATAATTGTTTCATCTGCCTTTCAAGTAGTGGAAGTTTTTCCTGCTTTTGTTCATCTGTTAAGCACTTCTGCAGCGATTTTATTGCTTCATTGCAAATCTTTTCAACGCTATGCATTACTTTATTTCTTACTAAAACAATAATAAAATATTAATATTAAAATATTATTTGTTAAATAAATAAAGAGTACGTATATCTTACTTACTGCATTCGTAGAGTTCACTGGAAACTATACCATAATACTGCAGTTCATATTCATCATTTTTCACTTGACTTTCATTAAAATCCATGATTAAAATCTATGATCAGAACAAAAAATGAAAAATTAAATATAAATGCATTTGTTAGGATACTTTTTCATACGACTTTAAAATGAATGTTTACTAATCAACTGACAGAAATTCAAAAGCTTTTTAGATGGCGCTGCAAAACACAGGCGAATATACAGTGTTGATTTTTCTTTCCGTGTGTTCAATGCAGTTCAATGTGATTTCACATGCGAGCAGCACCGTATCTGCGGTCGGAAAAGCCGTACTTGATTGTACTTATATTTCAAAGTTGTATAACCCGCGGTTGAGCCAATAAAGTAATATTCATTCGATGCTTAGCTCAGCTATAGTCGGTGCAGTTCGCGTGATTATTTTTGTAAGTACCGAAACAAGATAAGCGACGAAAAAAAAAGAATAGAAAAAAGGCAGATTTTTTCAAAACCACATTTTTCGCGCGATAAATTTGGCTCGCGCAAAGTTGTGTGACATCAATTTTGAGTCGCACGCGCGTTGACAGCGCGGTTTTTGTGAAACACCAAAAGACGACCGCGTGTGCAGGATCCTCATTTTCCTTCTCCTACGAATTCATTTTACGCAATTAGAGCAAAATTTTTCTTCAATTTGTGTTGAAAAAATTTTTTCTTTCCCCTTTTTACTTTGTGGAAATTGAAAAATATTGAAAAGTATTATTTTTTTTGGTCATCGGCAAATTTAAGGCAATGTGACACGTGCACTCGCATGTCGTCATTTCTTCGTACTCACATACACCATTCCGTAGCGTAATTTTGCCGCATGGAAACAGGTTCCGGAAGGGGAAAAAACGCGTCCAAATTCTTGTTCTGCACCAAAAAGCAACTCGTCTTGCATAATTTTCTATTGCCTTTTCTTGTTATCAACATTTTTCTATTTCGTTTTTTCATTTTTTGATTTTATTTCGATATAATATAAATTTCATGATTTCTGACAAATTAACGATAATAAATTGAAGAATTTTATGTTTAATTTAAAAGGTTAGTTGATTATTTATTTGCGTTTTTTTTCTTCTCGTTTTTTAATTGCGGTTAAAGTGTTATCGTATTTGAGGTTAGGGCGGCGGATTTATATAGCGTAGCACATTTTTACGCGAGGCTTACAAGAGTCTTAGAAAGAGAACGAGAGAAGGAAGGAGAAAGAATGAGAGAGAAAGAGTGAAATGGATGGATGATTAGCGAAAAGTCGTTTGTTGTTGTTATTTCATGAGTTTAGTTTGTTCGGTTTTTATTAGTTTTTGCATTTATTAAAATGACGAATTTCATGAATTGAATTTGAAGTAAACGCCGGTAGTGATTTTGTCGATTTTAAAGGAGTTAATGGAGATAACTTCCGCATTTGGTGGGATTCAACTTGAAGTTGTTTTTTCTTTGTTGAGGGAAAATTCGAGACATGATGAAAATGAATGCAATTATTTGCAATTGTATTAGGCAGATTGTTATAATAATAATGACAACCAAACAATTATTTATTGTAAAGAAAAAGTATTTCTTATTTTTGAAGGAATTTGTTGTTCTGTTGATGTTGTATTTTTTGTTTCTATTTCATACAAAAATAATTGCTCAAATATTTGTCGATGATGTAATAATCTGAGTTTTCGTTTTAATTTTTTTATGTTTATGAGCAACTGAAGTTGTGTATAATTAAGTTACATGATTAGTAATTATACACATATTTATCATTTCGAGGTTTTTTGTATTAAAAAAGACATACGATAAATATAATTTGAGTATTTTTTCAGTTTTTCATTTTTATTTTAACATCGCAGTATCATTTCCTTCTTTTTTAATTAAACATTAAATTTCAATTTAAAGAAAAATATTTTCGGTTATTTTATTATTAAAAATTGATCGATTGTTTAAAATAAAAAATTATTAAACATTTTCAATATTGCTTCATTACGTGTAATTTATTGTAATGCGTTATGAGGATTAAACAAACTATAAACTACAATATTAAATGTAAAAGTAATTAAGATAGATCAAATTTGAATGAGAACTAATCTGATGTATTTATTATTGCAGAAAAAATCCAGAAGCACAACCGCCATGTGTTGATTTGAAATGGCCAGGATGTGTGCGAACTAATCAAGATGTCACGATAAATCAGTCGAGCAAATTCAAAAACTTGAAGCTTGTCATCCGCGCGAATCGGGTGCAGCTGGGGGAATCTCGTTGACGACGACGACGACCAGACATAAGCTTGTAAACTCATCATCAGAGAGATGGCTACGAAGGTCGCGACGGGCGGTGTTCAGCAGCAACAGCAAGAAAACACCAACGAGCGCGACAGTTCGGGTGCTGGGGTGTCGTATGCGAGCGTGTTGATTCCTCGGAATGCCACTGTTGCCAACACCAACACAGCCAACAACAAGGAAAACAAGGAAAATGAAAGCGGCCAAATTGCTCCACCCACGAAGCAACAGAAAGTCTCCGCCGAAACAGCGAGACCAACTGCAAAATTGCAATCAAAGAATCCACGCAAATTTGGCGGTCATCAATATCCCAAATCAAATGACAGATATATAAAAAACAACAGCGTTGTTGAGACGAAAAACTTTGGTCACTCAGCAAGAGTTGAATCAGCGATGATGAAGCATGATATTGGAAAGATTGCTGAAAGTGGAAATACTGGAAAAAATGTGGATTCGAAAGATGGGGATAAACTGAAGTCAGAAGGTGGAGAGGAGGAAAAGAAGAAAATGGAAAACGGCGAAGTTGGTGGAGCAGACGATGGCGAGTTTCAGACTGTGGCGCCGAAGAGTGCGCGACGCAAGGAGAAACAAAAAGAAATCAAAGAGCATAAGAATGGCAATCATCGCGAACGTCATCGGCCGATCGAGCGGCGACAGCCGCGCGGACCTAGCGATGCCAGCAAAGAACGCCGGGATCATAAGGAACGTAGCGAGAGGTCGGACAAAAATAATGTTCGGATGAACGTTGCAGCCGCGACTGAGCCGGATCATCATTCGAAGGAAGCACCGAGAGAGGAAAATTGGGACAGTGAGCAAGACGGAGAGGCAAAGCCGATTAAGTATGTCGAGGCGCCAATACCCGCGGTCAATCCTTGGATGAAGAAGAGTAAAGCGCTCGTTAAGGACACGCTGCAGAATACCACGGTGACGGTAAATGCAGCAGCAACAGTGGTAGCAGCAGCAGCGTCGCCTGTGCCGCCGGTACAAATACCTGTTGCACATATCGAGCCAACTGCCTCCACCAGCGCCGCGCCAAGAGACCGAGATCACAGAAGCGAGCGCGAAAAGAGGGTCTTGCAGCCACAGCAGCAACACCACACTGGTAAGCAAAATGCATCAATCCAGTAGTTCATTTTGTATCTTCACAGATGGACATCTCATTTTTAGAGATACATTTTTTATTCTACATTCTTTCACTGTTTATTTGTTCCTGCTGATCTTAGAATTATCTAAAATGAGAATTACTTTAACTTTTAGCACAATGCTCCGCAATATTATACTGTGAATTTCGTGGTCTTACAATTAGGATTATTCAATACAATAGTATTTTTGGATCAGATTAGATAATGATAAGAGTTTATGAAATAATTATATATATCATTTACATTAACATAATTATTTACATAATTACTAATGAACTCATCGATTCACAGAAATGAATATAAGAAAAATTAATTACACATTTAAATGTATATGTAGTTATAATGTTATTAAGTGAAGACAATTTTATTATATAACTATAATTTTTGACCTCTTTATTATATTTACTACTATTTCTGTAATAGATAAAATATTTTTACTCATTCTGCTAGATAATAAGCATTTATTTTAACATAATATAATCAATATAATTGCCCACGAATGGGCGATTTCACAATTTTGTATACATAACGCCTTATAAATTAATGAATTTAATTATCATCATCGAAGATAAAATTTGCTTAAACAAATTAATTATATTCTAATTTGCTTTAATTTTAATTTAATTCAAAGTACGATTCAAGTTTTCCCAAAAAATTATATCCCAAATGTTACTTCAATATCTATTAAAACATAAATTTCAGATACGAAACAAAATCATTGATTTACGTAACGGTATTGTATACGAAAATTATAAGTCATCAGCTTATCATAAAAAGTAATAAAATAACTTCATGTTTCCTTTGAAGCTATAAAAATTTTTACATAAGAAGAAAATGTAGCATAAGAATGAAGCAGCCAATTTTATTCCTTAATATTTTCGTATATCAGTACCTTATTAATGATCATTATTTTAAATAACTGAAACCCATTCAACGTGAAAATTCTTCTTAAATTACAATTACTAAATAGAAAATACTAAGTGACCTATTTTCTTACGTTTTTTTTTTTTTTTTTTTTTTTTTTGTATTCAAATGTTTTTTTT
>JABFPJ010006896.1:0-10444 GCA_022817425.1 Gryon sp. ZL-2020 | reverse complement strand
AAAAAACCTAGAATCTGATTGATAATGAACATCTTGGCAGGCCTGAAAACCGCTATTTCATGTAAAAGAATAAGAGAAGTAGTGTCTCGCTTTGTACTTGGCGCGAGACACTACCGTGTCTCTTGATTGAGTAACGGTCTAGCCCATCTCAGTTCTCAATGCACTCGTTATATAAAATATCGTACGCCACTAGTACGAGAAGCTGACAATTCTCGATTCGTGCGAGAATGCTTTACATCTCTCGGCTTCGCCTCGTGCCGTAACTCTCACACTCGTCGAGAATCGTCAGCATCCCGCACTAGTTTCGTAATATGGTATTGTAGTATAATAGTAAGTCGAGAATTACAGTTAAATAATGCATATAATGTGTAAGAATATATGTTATTATTAATAATATTATTAATATTATTAAAACTTTGTTTTAATACACAAATAGACTTTTTTTACAAATAGAATTTTTTTCTATTGACAACATACATGATTGTTTACGAAATCAATTTTTTATTACTTTAATTTTTATTACAATTTTTATTACACAAATTTTTCTTACATTTTTTATAAGTGATTTTAAAGATTTAATAATGCAAATATGATATGTAATCATTTCTTTCTTTATGATAATTTTGTTTATATTTGATGAATTATTTGACATAAAATAAAATATTCATATAAAAATAATATAAAACAAACGCTTAAAAATAATTTATATTGCAAATAATATCACATATATGTATACTGTATAATATCTAACTAATATATACAAAAATGAATCTATGTTTGTTTGTTTGTTTCTTTTTATGTCAATCACGCAAAATCTACCGGTCCAAATAAGACCAAATTTTCAGAAATTGTAGTGCTATCTCTCCAAAGTGTCGTAGAACTTTTTTTTTATATAATAGTTTTTTTTTCAATATCTGCACTAGATTTTTAGAAAAAAAAAAAATTTTTTGTGTCATAGATACACCCCTCAAGTGTCATAGGGGATGTCATAGGGGATGTCATATGGGATGTCATACGGGATGTCATAGGGGTTGACGTAGGGAATGTCATACGGGATGTCATAGGGGATGACGTAGGGAATGTCAAAAGTGGTGTCATAGCGGATCATACAGAGTTTATGGAGAGATTAAAAGGAGTTTATAGGGAGATTAAACGGAGTTTATAGGGAGATTAAAGGGAATTTATAGGGAGATTAAAGGAAGTTTATAGGGAGCTTATAAGGAGGTTATAGGGAGGTTATAGGGAGCTTATAGGGAGCTTATATGGAGTTTATAGGGAGTTTACAGGAAGTTTATAGGGAGTTTGTAGGGCGTCCATAAAGAGCACATAAGAGTTTATAGAAATACCTCGGATACAGCTAGGAATTTTGCTGGGAGTCATAGGCAGTAATAGAGAAGAGGTCATAGCCCAAGTAAAAATTTGACTATAGGCATTGTATAGTTTTTACAAGGCACTTGTAAGGTAACTGTGAATTTAACTTGTCAAAGCAAAACTAGCGAAAAACTTGCAAGGGACTCATAAGTAAATCTAGAATAGTTAAAACTTGAATATGCCTCGTTTTGTTTTGCTTAAGTTTCAATATGCAAATACTTGTCAAGGCGAAACTTGTAAAAAACTTGTAAGGAACTCATGAGTAAATCTAGGATAGTTAGAACTAGTATAATGTAGAGTGCAAGCACTAAAAATAGCATTGACTTCCATGTGACATCGTAGCTTAGGTGGTAGGACTACATGGCGAACTTGCGGACAATGTGAGGACTAGGGTTCAAATCTCCATAACATCAAAGAAAATTTTTTCAGATATAAAAATTAAAATTCTTCCCATAATACTTCTAAATTGATAAAATCTAAATTGATACTAATATATAAAATTGAAAATATGTTTGTTTGTTTGTTTGTATGTCAATAACGCAAAATCTACCGAACCGTTTTTGCTCAAATTTTGAGAGCAACTAGCTGAAGTCCTCCGTAGGCCGTAGGCTGTATAAAATTGCGATATATAAAGTAGTTTTTGAAAAAAAAAAAATTTTTTTTTTCGATTTTGGATCCCCTCCCCTTAGGCGGTTGTCAGAGGGTTATCACAGGATTGTCAGGGGGTTATCAGGGGATTGTCAGGGGGTTATCGAGGGGTTTTCAGGGGGTTGTCAGAAAGTTTTCAGGAAGTTTGGGGTCACAGGGTTTTGCCCGGGCGAAGCCGGGGCTTCAGCTAGTAATTAATAAAATTAAGATACTCGTAAAATGAATTAAAATAACATTTTTTTAATAAAAAATTGATTACTCTACTTCCACCTTACAAGTGCCTCACAATACACTGCGTTTCATTTCCTACGAGTGCCTTGTATGTTTCACTTACGAGGCCCTTACAATATAAATAGCATAACTCATAAGTGCCTTATGAATAACTACTTGGAATTTTTAGTTGGGAGGCTTTGTGCCGGGCGAAGCCGGCGATTCAGCTAGTGTTTTATAATATTTGTTTTACCACTATGACCTTTCGATCATATTTTTTCTATTACATTATCACTTTTATTCATTACTTATTTTTTCATAACGCTGTTAACTGATTTTGACGGTGAATTGTCGTCCTCTAGCGGATCAACAGAGCAAATCACAGGACAAAAAAGTAACATTTAAAAGAAAAAAAAAGCCAAGAATAAACCTAATGACATTAAAAAAATGTGATAACGAAAACAGACGTAAAACTATTTGTAAATAAATACATTCTCATGTAATTAAAAAAAAAAAGAATTAAAAACGAAAACATGAAATGAGTGAAGCTAAACAGCATAATAGATGTGGGCAGTTATTCCCGACTTATTGCCATATACATATTTAACAATTTATGCTTTTAATTTTGTTAATTTTGTCATCGACAAACGATCGTTTATATTAATTAATTTGCATTGTCATTGCTGAATTACTAATGTATTAATACAATTCCAACAGTTAATTTAAAGTTTATTAAATTATTTTTCTTTACTCATTTAACTTCAAGTTTATTTTATATGAAAGCAGTAGAATAATAAATATTAAATAAATAACAAAGAAATTAAAATCAAACTAATTGAATATGTGTTGGAATTATGGTTATTTTCATAATATTAGGCGATATAAAATTGAATGAAGATATAACATTTCAGATCAGTTTAAAATATTAAAGTGAATTCAACAAGCAATATTTACCTTTTTGGAATCATTTGTAATATATTCATTAAAACATTAAAAGTTATTGTTTAACTTAAGTTTCCGACACATTTTTGATCATTACATTTTTTATACTCCTAGTAGGGACTAGTAGAGAAATTTTATTAAAAAAGTTTCGTTACATCATTCAAATTCTTTACCCTCAGAAGAATATTAATAACTTGTTCATTGAAAAAGTTTTTAAGGGCATATATATAACTAAAAACATTCACAAAAAGCATGAAATATTTCTATTTATATATAAAAACATATATATGTAAGAAATATCACGTCTTCATTATTTTAATGCAATTTCTAACCTTATTTCAATTATATGAAGTAATTTATTAAGAGAATAGAAATAAGTAGATTATATTGAAAATTTATAAATATACTATGTTTTTGAAATTTTTGATAGATGAAATTATAAACAATATATTTTATTTACATATTTTTACCCAATCAAGACGCAATCCTTAAAGTTGCCGCAATGTTAACGCATAGGAAACTTATTGTCACAAAGTTAACTTTATGTCAACTCCGCCAAACTCATTGTTGACTGGATTATTACATATTAGAAGAAAGACATGATACTGAAACACTTTACAATTTACCACTTTTCAAAACAAGTAGCAAAGCTAGTAAGAATAACTTTGAGTTTCCAAACAACAGGTCAACATTTTATTTTTTTCTAATAATTAAACTGAATCAACAATAGTAAAAATGAAAGTACAAAATTGTTTCAGTTCCATTTCTTTTGAATAAATTATAAATATATTAAATAAATTGACACAAACCGCATATATTTTTTAAAGCAAATACAAAAGTAAAATATTGCATAGAGATAAGCACTGTATTACATGTACAGATATGAAACACATATACCAAATTAAAAACTTACTATAAACAAGTACAAAAATTAATAACATGCTTTAAACAAGGAATAATTAGCTTTTCAGTACTTTGTATGTTAATGTATGTCATTGATATATGATTGTGTCATTTATACTAGCCAGAAATTTTACATTATGCATATGAATATAACCCAATTCTATTTCATTTACATTTTTTTACGTATTTCACATGAAATGACTTAAATAAAATGATGTGATTCATTCTGAAATGGGCAATAAGAATCATTTCATGCACCTAACACTAATCTTGGATTAGAAATTTACTTAGTGTATTTCTCCCCTAACCTTTATGTCAGAATACAGTTACCTAACTAATTTATGATATAACGACCATAAGTATCTAACTCAAAATATCTGGGAAACCGAGTCGAATGCACTTAATTATTGTATTAAAAACTAAAATTGAATATGAACTTATCGTCGTGTAAATTCTCTTAGACCTATATGACATAATTCACTTATGTTGTTAATGATGAAATAGAGTTTTCTTTTCGATTTTATTTCTATTCATTTTATCGCCAATGAAAATCACGTAAAAACTTTGATAATGACTAGCAATTAATATTAGAACTTAAAACTTTGACTTTGAACAAGCACTGCAGTCGACAGCGGTCACGTCAAGGATCCTTTTTGCAATGAAGCATCGGCAGTTGACGCACTACGTAATTAATGCAAAAAGCATAGGTGGAAAATCGAAGTCCCTCGATTACGTTTTTATACGATAATGAATTTTCAGTTTCATTTAACTTTGTTATTCACGTTCTCGTGTTAGGTCAAACCAAAAGCCAAGAGGGCTAAATCAAATTGAGATTCTACGACGGAAACATGCAATGATCTATCTATCTTGCTCTTTATTTCTCTCTATCTCCATCTCTCTTGTTCATTTTAATTATCTCTTTCGCTTTTGCTAGCAAAATTTTCACAAAACAAATTATCGCCCGGCCATCTCGACATTGATTATTTAACAGCAAATGGTGAATGCTAAAAAGTGTACGAAGACGCTGCAGAAGTACTTGGAATAAGTGCGCGTGCTGCCGAACGGCGCTAAATGGCCGACCGTTAATTACGACCTTAATTACCGTTCTTCGTGCAGCCATTGGTTTTGAATTATTCTTGGACAAGAGTGAAAGATCGTAATTAGATTTGGCGCTTTTAGTTATGAAAAGCTCACAGTATATTTTTGTTAGAGAATTAAAGTTTAACTTAGATAATATAAAGATACTTAAATAATGCATGACAGAATGCATTAAAACTATAATACTTACATACGATACATTTAAATATAATTATGACATAATACATGTAAAAAATTGCTATTGAATTGTTGTTATTCTTTGTTATAATCAGAATAACTTCTAACTCAGAACGAAAATAATATGATGACATATTCCAATATTCTAATAGATTGTCTCGTATTTTGTATTATTTGTTGAACTTCGATTAATTGTTCAGATTCTACTGTCCCGATTACCTTGAATTTTCTTAATTATAACTTATATTTAATATATATTGACAAAACAATCTGAGTCGAATCATTATACATTAATTGATTAATTAATAAGTTCATTCGGTGAATATTTCACTTTTTTGCATTAATTTTTAAAGTTTATAATATTAATACATCATTATTATACTTTCCAAAATATTCAAAACTACAATATTGCGTCTACATAGGTAGATTTGTAAGCGCGCGAAATTCAAATTTAAAATTGCAAAGCGGGATTTTGTTTAACTTGAGATGACGAGTGCCACTTGACATATTTTATGAATCCTTCGCGGAATGAAAATTGGTCGATAACAGGAGCGTACGTTCATCTCTGAGTTTTGATCAATAGCACAAACGCATCGTAATTCAAAACAGCGCCAAGCTCCTGGCAACGTTCTTTCTGCTCTAATTCACACAAGCGGTGACGGCGGTGCTGGCGACATCGTCTCAGTTTTTTTTTGTTTTTAACTAATACATATATTATGTGTCACGTATATTTCATAGGGTAGATCATAAGGTACGCTCCGGTATACTATCTTACATGCGAATCTCTGAATATCGAAAGAAGAAAAATTTTTATTTAAAAGTTCATTCATTTCGAAGAATATAGTTTTTTGGAATAGGTATTACAAATTTTTTACACTAAATATCTTAAATTGTACAAGGATAAAAAACTACTCTATAAACTACTCTATATAACTTTTATATTATCGTCGAAAAATTAAAGAAAAAAATGAGCCTACAGTGTTAAATATATTGCACATTTCTTATAAAGTCAGTTATTCCAAATTAGAAAAACATGTGTTATAAAAAGTATAATTAAAGTTTTTTGCATTAATGAATATAAAATTAATTTCTAAAAATTAAAATGTAAAATTAATATGTAAAAATATTATAATCAATTAATATTAAAAAAATTTGGTAAGGAGGAAATTAATTCCACGAGCCAACTCCGTATATTATAATACGAAGAATCGTTGTTACGAAACCGGTACTATATGTATCCAACCACTTTGGAAAGCGTATTCTCAAGAGGACGCGTATATTGTATTAACCTGTGTGAATCACGGAGAACTCTATAGAGTTCGCATAGACGATCATGAGGGTCCTCTAATCTTAGCGGAGGGCGACACAACAGCCAAGTTTCAGTGGAATTTTCCGCTTGTGGTCAGCCGAGCGAACAGAGTCCTAATACGCTTCGGCCTCTTGTGCGCAAATTACACTCGCCGCATTTATCGTTGGAATAAAGAAACAAAAAATTAAAAAAAAACAGAAACATTATAAAATGAGTGGCGAAGTAACTTCAGCATAAACAATGTTAAGCGAAAACTCAACTTGTTTTATTATCTGATAACTTTAATTGTTCCCTTTTGGAATTATTACATTCTCTCCGAGATGGTTCAGATGTTATGTATAAAATGGAAAATTTAATGCAAGTTTCAGTTTCAAAGAAACTGTAAATCGGAGGGAAATATACAATCTAAACTAAATTTATACAAAGAAACTTAAATGCTAAGTACTGTATTTTTAATTATGAAAAGTGAGAATTTATGAAATTTAATTTTTATCATTTTTATCATTAATTCTTATCGACTTACCATAGCTAACTCCATTCACATCCATTCCATGTTTCATTTTGTCTGTAAAAAAAAGTTTTCATTATTATTGATAAAGTCAACCAACTCAAATAATTAATATTTTTTACATAATAAATAAAACATTTTTATTAATATTTGTGTAACACTTTTATCATTTCTATCAAAAAGAAGTTTTTATGACTGAAATAGAATACTAAAAAACTGTTTATAAAGTATTTAATCTTGTAAAATGAATAAGCTTGCGTTGCCAAACATCGAATCCACTGTAGCTGCACAATTAATATGTATTAATTATATGCATCTAACATTTGTCAATGAGAATTATACTGTATATAAACGTACATGCATAGCTATTACAGGTGTGTTGTCGATAATTACTATATTTCATTGTCAATATATTAACTAAATATGTTAATGTTGAGTGTTTTCATTCAATAAATTGCATTTATGAACTATTTTTGTAATACTAAATAATTCAAATGATCTTGTTTTGCACATGAATTTATATTTATAATAATTCTGTAATGATTCAAATAAGAAACTCTATTTTTAATAAAAAATAAAGATTTAGATAGATTCACAAGCATATATTTTTTACAATAATATTTATTGAAATATAGTCGATCATAAATCAACAAAGATAAGATAAATCGAGGGAAGACCAATATTATTTATATAATAAAAAAAAACTATATTTTTTGTTTTTTAATTAATGCATTTTTGATGCTTTATGAATATATTGTCATTTTTTAATACTATTGTAATTACCTTTGTATGGAAACAATAAATGAAGGGAAAATACATTTTCGTTGTTGTTGCTTTTATAAAGAACTGATAGTGAAAAATGAAAGTTTAAAAAAACATTAATTTTTTGATGCTATAAGTATTTTTGAAAAAAGTTGAATCGTTAGAAATCAATGCGGTCGAATAAATTTAAACATTCAATGAATAAACGAGTATAACGCAAACTGTTTTATTATTAAAATTCTATATCCTTGATATCGCCGTTACCAGCTCTTCCATGTCGTAGAGTCGAAGCTCGCGAAATGCTTCTGGCTGCCGTTGGCCCATCGCAATAAATAAAACTTTACTGATCAGCCGTATTCTGTTTGCGAATGCATTGCTATTATTTTTAAACGGATTGCCGTGGTTGTAGGATGAAACAAAATTATTTGCAATTGATTACATTTTCAAACGAAAATACATTACATATTGTGATTACTTACACGTAAAATAAAAGTATACTAAATTTTGTAATATTTATTCGAAAGGCATGTCTATTTGTAAAGTATACTAAAATTTCATATAAATATTGGTTAATGTTGTAATATAAATTCAAAAAATTAAAATAAATATTGAAAAAAGTACAATTAAAATATTAAAATTAATCAATATTTATATGAAATTTTAGTATACTTTACAAATAGTCATGCCTTTCGAATAAATATTACAAAATTTAGTATACTTTTATTTTACGTGTATGCAATGCATTATTTTATCGTGCACGATTATATTGCTAACAGACCATAGAATTATATCAAGATTTAAAAATGGGCTCCACAATGTTTCATCTTCATCGGGAAAATGTTTGCATATCAAAAATGTATTTGCTATGAGATATTAAAAGCATGTAACTCATGCTTATTTATGCTTTATCGTAAAACTTCAACAACATATTTATATATTCTAATAAATTTAACTATGCTATGAATTATTATTGAAATTATAGAGTAATTCAACCAACGTTACCAAAATTCAATATAATTACTTGCTACACTGTTAAAAATGAAAAGTAATATCAAGTTAAATCAATTCAACTGATAGTCGAATTGATTTAAACTCGACTATCAGTTGAATTGAACGGATGTTAGTTAATTTAACTAATATATGATTTATTCAACTTAAAATAAAGTTGATTTTTAAAAATTTGTTAACAGTGTAATAATATTTATGTTATGTATTTAATAATCATAATGTAATAAATCATCATTATTTGTATAAAAGTTTTTACTCATTTTGAATAAGTCACTTATTTTGTACTAATATGTATATTTTTGCAATTTCATAGAAAAATGCTAGTATGCTTTTTAAATAGCACTGTGAAGAATTATTTTATTTCTTAATATTCATTGGAAAATGGGAAATTATGCACAACTATGAATTAAACTACCCATATGGAAAATGCCAGCATTATAACAATTTCACAATCAAACCAACGTTGAAACAATGTCGGCTGCCGACATTAGCTTATCAACGTTGGACCAACGTTATATTCACTGTTACGCCAGCGTTAATACAGGATTGTTAGCCAATGTTAATAGCCAGTTTTTGTCCGACGTTGGACCGACGTTTTAGCCCAGTATTAACTGACTACATTTTTCATAATTAAATTACTGGCTTACCAGCGTTGAACCAACGTTGTATTCACCGTTATGCCAGCGTTAATGCAGGATTGTTTGCCAACGTTAATAGCCAGTTTTTGTCCGACTTTGGACTGATGTTGTAGCCCAATATTAACTGACTAAATTTTACATAATTAAATTACTGGCTTACCAGCGTTGGACCAAGGTTGAACTCACCGTTACGCCAATGTTGATACAAGATTGATAGCCAACGTTAATAGCCAGTTCTTAACCAACATTGGACCAACATTGTTGCCTAACATAAGCTGACCAGATTTTTCAAATGAAATTACTATTACAACAATTTTACATTCGAACCAAGACTGTAACAATGTTGGCAAACGACATTGGCATAACAACGTTGGACTAATATTGTAGTGATTGCTTTGCCAGCGTTGATGCAAGATTGTCTGCCAACGTTTATAGCCAGTTCTTAACCGACATTGAACCGACATTGCTACACAACATTAACTAACTAAATTTGTCATAAGTAAGATATCGGCATACTAACGTTGGGCCATAGTTTTATTCACTGTTACGCCAACGTTGATACGAGATTGTTAGCCAACGTTTACAGTTAGTTTTTAACTGATATTGTGATCCAACATTAATTATACATTATTACTTATTTATTCTTAATAATCAATTATAATTAACTTAGTGAAATAAGCATATAATATTATAATTAAATACAAAATACTAATGAATAAATAATTAAGTAATAAATAAAAATAGATAAATTTTAATTTAGAAATAATTATTACAATTCCATATATTAATAGTAAATGATACTAATGCTGACGAGAATTTACACTCAAAATTTTATAGCAAAAATTCAAATCTTAAACTGAGATTTTTTTT
>JABFPJ010006895.1:0-10444 GCA_022817425.1 Gryon sp. ZL-2020 | reverse complement strand
GCGACACCCGAAAGTTTAGATCCTAGTAATATGATAAATGATTGTTCTTCCCCTTCTCGTAAATTATTAGCGACAAAGCGAACATGCTGACAGAATTCGTCAACGGGAATATTGCTTCCGTCGAAAGCTGGGACGGAATCTCTCGCGTCGCGAGCTTTTAGTGAACCAAACCGTTGGTTCTGATTATTAGTTTGACTTGTAATATGAGTGGGATCCTGCGGCGGTGCAGGCGTTGTGTTTTCTTCTTGATGTGACATGCTTGCGGTTAGATTTGCGTTATCATAAAGAGCCATTCTTTCATTTATGCGCGAGTGTATTTTCCGGGCCCTTTCCCAAAGATTGTGTATTTTGGATTCGAGGGAAGGTGTTGGGGAGGAAATGATGCCTAAAAGAACTCACCAAAGACGTTGCTCTCTTTCTGGCCTCAAATCGTCTGGCGCAGGACCTCCTGTCGTGATCCAGTTCCCAGTTGTGTCGTGGTTTGAAACACGTCACACTCACTTTTCCGAATCCTGGTCACACGCACCACTTTTCTCGGCTGTAACGTCGGTGATTCTCGGGAAAATCAATTCACAACGATTTCACTTCTGTTAAACTACCGATTTATTTTCGGAGGCAGGTTGCCCTAACAAACAACGGTGTGATGTGTAAATTGTAACAAATCACTCACGGACCGAATTGAATGGCGCGAGTGCGAATCTGTATTATTTGAATTGAACGAGTCAAAGTGTCGCTTCAAAAAGAGGGTCTCGTAAAGTTTGAATCGAAATCTGACAAAGGTCTCGCTCGAATCTCAATAGGATCTGACTCGAGGTGCCGCTGCGCCTCGTATTTAAGCCTTTTTTTATCAAAGATAATGCATGCGATCCGTGAGAATAATTTACGAAATACGACGACAAGACTAAGTCGACGAAACTATTCCGCGAATGTATCAAATTTGCGCGACGCTAGCAAAGGTGTAACGGACAGTTCTGGCCGTTACACGTGGGAAAATAAAAGCGCTTACAAATGATAAAATTTGACGCTAAGTAACGTCTCGCATCATCGGGACGTTACAAAATCTATTAAATTATAAATTTGTTTATCTTAATATTGCATTATTGTATCGATTTTGTTACAGATAAAAGAAGAAATGATATAAACGTTGAATGAATATAACTTTTTCTTATTATTTTATACTTGTATAATTGATTGCAATAATATAACATTATATAATTTAACTTTGCATCTAGATACAAAGTTATGAAAATACACACAAGAATGAAGGTACATACATTCATATGTAACTTAATGTTTTCATGCTAAAATATTGTTTATTAATTAATAAGAGTCTTGTCTTACGAAGATTATCCATTCACTTAAATGCTTGTCGACATCCGGCGCCGAGTATCGGTACAACCGGCACCGCTCGTAAAAAAAATATCGAAAACCGGCGCTGGCAGACTCTTTCGTGAAAATATTTAAATATATATATAAATATTACATTTTTAAAGTATCCGTTATATTTATTTAACGTTCTTTATATATTTCTGAACAATCTGATGATTTTTGTATTATATAATATTAAACGATTTGAGTGTTATACGGGTTTGAATTTACCGATAACCTCTTAAATCATCGAAAACCGGTGCCACTACCTTATGCTTTATTTTTTTTTTCAAATTTTGCTTGTTGATTTTCTACTTTCAATGTCTACAGAGTTATTATCACATTTTTTATTTCGACGACGCGGCATACTGTTTGCCTTACGTAATATTGCTATCTTGAGAGCTGATGATATTGAGACTCGATACGATACATTAACAAGATGACAAATATTGTAACATTTTCATTTCTTCATTCTTGAAAAGTCAGTTATATATAATATAACTGACTTTTCAAGCATTCTAAAAAAATATGACTGACATTTCTTGCATTCTAAAAATCGATGAAAAGTCAGTTATATATAAAATTAATCATGTTTCATTCATCGTTTGTTTATCAAAATACATTCAAGTATTCAGTAATTTATAAAATAAAAGATATTCAGAAAAACAAATAAATAATATAATTGTGACTTAATCTATGCTATTGATAAAATAAAGTATTTAGTTTTAAATGTGTTAAAATAATTTCCATAATTTTTTACATTTTTTAAATTAATTTTTTGTATACTTTCGTAAAACAGAGATGGGCAAGCCCATTACACAATTAAACCATATATTTAATAATTATTAAGAATAATACAATTAAGTAGTAAAAAATTGCATATTTATCTTATAAGAAAGGACTGTCTTCAACTAAAAATAGAGATACCATAGTTATTATTAGTAAAACAAGTGAAAAATATGCATTTTAATTGAGAAAGTAATTGATAAGTAATTGAATTTTTAATTAGCCATTACTTTTGTAAATACAATTAAATTATAAATTCAAACTTAGCAAAAGTAAGATCATAAATATAATGACTTTATTATTCGACTCTACATTTTACTAAATGATGACAAACAAGTTTCCAATCATTTTTAAAATTTATAATATTTTTCCAATTTTTAAAATTTATTATAATTAATTAGGTAATTATTTTTGTCCATCTCTGTAGTAAAATGATTTAAATTAAATTAAATTAAATTAAATTAAATTAAAAAATAGAAATCTGTCGTTTCAGTTTTATGAAGCAAAATAAATTATTGAATTTTGATCTATTTTTTTCTACTATGCACAACTGAACACTTAAATATTGCATACACTGAGAGAAATGTCTTGCTAAATTTACTATAACTTTTCTTGTTAACTGAGGATATACTTTAAATCTTCACAGAAAATATTTCCATACACCTGTCGTACGTATATACAGGCTACAGATGCACTAATAAGGTTAAATCATATCCTTATTTTAGTGCGCCTGACGCGCTTAATTCTAAAAAATAATAAAAAAGGTTTTATCTTTATAAAACCTATCACAGTTTATTAAATTGAAGACATTTTATTACGAAAAAAATGTAAATTTTCTGAAAATAAATTATTAAAAATATATAATAATTAGTAATTTCATATTTATACAATTTGTTTATTATTTTTTATATATAATAAAAATATATATATAAAAATTTAATAATGCAAACAATAAAAAATAAATATATATTAATGATATAATTATTATACCAACATTTCTAAAAATAAACGATATTTTATGTGATTAAAATAAACTACAGTAATTATATTTTTTTAAAACGAATCCATATTTGCTCAGTAACAAATTGATTGTTTTACAAAAACATCACTTCAAAACATTTATTAATGACCACTGATGCCTGTTACTTTCGCACTACTGTCGAACATGAAAATACGATCTATAGATGCACGTGTTACGTGCGTCTTAAGCGCGGAAAAAGGGCAACAGTAGCCCGTAAGGAACGGACGTCACATGCAGCCTTGTTAATTACAATAGATGCACGTATACGTGCCACAGTTGTCCGAATTTATTTTCTGTGTTGAATTAAGTGCTATTCCTTCAAAAAATTCCCCCACAAAATTACAAAAATAAATGATATCAACACTCTTAAAACACTCCTTTTGGCTGAAAACAAAAATTCTTGCACGAAAACGATTTTCATTTTTGACTAAATAATAAGACGGATTTTGTTTTAACTCAAGAAAAAACGTTTTACGTCAAGACAAAATAGAGACATTTCTTGGCTCAAGACAATGATTTTTAAGAGTGAATGCAGTTCAGACATTTCAAAGAAAACAAATGACAAAAATCCAAAATAACAAAAATCTTGCTGGCCCAATAATTTATATTTACATTCATGTGCCGGCAAGATTCTTGTTATTTTGAATTTTTGTCATTTGTTTTCTTTGAAATGTCTTACCTGCATTGATATAATTTATTTTTGTCATTTTGTGGGGGAATTTTTTGAGGGAATTCTGCGTAACTCTTACCGCTTCATTTAACAATGCAACATTGTTTTTTATGGGGATGTCAGTGTTTTTTGTTATATTATATATATCAATGTTCACCAAAGTTCACCAAAACCACAAATCTATTTCATTCAATCGGAGATTATCACGCCGCCTACCGTTCTTTTTGCAAAAACCACACAAGCTTAACCGTTTCAGAATCGGAAAAGAACAAACAATAATTAGATTAGAAAAAGTGCTGCCATCTCCGTGGCAGGTCCGTGAAAACCACAATTTCTTTCAGTCAACCGGAGAGATAATCATGCCACCTACCGTCAGTTTTGCGAAAACCACACTCATTTGTTTGGGGATCGGGAAAAGAACAAAAATTAGACCATTTTTAGTGAAGCGAACATTGAATTTCTTAAAAACAAACTAAATAACATGTATAAGTGGGAAAAAATGTAATTGTATGCATCAGAAATGTTTGATCAAGATTTGTGTGTCAAATATATATCAAATATATATCAAGAAATATATATAAATAAGCAATATTATTTTGAGGTTATATGTCAAAACATTCTGATTTATGTAAATAGAAGTTCGGTAGACTCTGCGATTCGTACTTCAAACTGCATACTCTTACCAACAGAAGTATCTACCGAACTTCTTGATAAAGTATCGCAAATTTAGTTAATGAACTAGCTGAAGCCCCGGCTTTGCTCGGGGCTTCCCTGAATGAATGATGACCTGTGACCCTGTGATGGGTCTTTGAAATGAAATGAAAATGAAATGAAAAAAATGAAACCCTGTGACCCCATACATTCTGAAAACTTTCTGACAACCCCCTGAAAACTTTCTGCAACCCCTTGAAAACCCCCTGACAACCCCCTGAAAACCCCTCAACAACCCCGTGACAATCCCCTGATAACCCCCTGACAATCCCCTCATAACCCCCTGTCAATCCCCTGATAACCCCCTGACAACCGCCTGACAACCCCCTGACAACCGCCTAAGGGGAGGGGGTCCAAACCTCCCCGCAAACCAATCGAAGGCAAACCAATCACCGCATCGCGAGCCCAGGCCCGGCTCAACTATGTTCAACCGCTCTGGCAACAATGTCTCCAGATTCACACTAAGCTGCTTCAAAAACCAGAGGCACTCCAAGCATCCATATTTTGACGGATCGAGAATTTGATATACGAGAACGCCAATATCTGGAA
Source organism: Gryon sp. ZL-2020 (assembly GCA_022817425.1). Lineage (NCBI taxonomy): Eukaryota > Metazoa > Arthropoda > Insecta > Hymenoptera > Scelionidae > Gryon > Gryon sp. ZL-2020. The sequence continues at coordinate 5,339 of JABFPJ010006895.1, read as the reverse complement.
AAACTGGGCGCCATCTCTGACATCTTCGCAAAGGAAACGCCATTAGCGACGTCGTCTCCAATTACCGGAGCGACGCCTATAGGCTCGCAGCCTGCAAACGCGCGTCATGTCACAAATACAATTATTACTTTAAATCATTAATAATTGACGACGAATCTTTTGATGACTTACAGAGGCTACACTATCTGAAATCCTGTTTGGATGGTGAAGCTTCAATATTAATTGATGATCTCTTACTTATTGCTGATGGTTTTGAAATTGCTTGGTCAATACTGACCGCGCGTTACAAAAATAAACGGAAATTAATTTGGTCTCTAACTTATGTCGTAACTAACTTTGGTCGTTAACTTATTTTCAGTTGCTGCTTTGAGTTCTGAGTATGCCGGTGGTCTGCGTGCGTTGGTCAACTCTATGCACAAGGGACTCAAACCATTGAAGAAATTGGGCCGCCCAGTTCAATACTGGAGTGACCTCCTGATCTATCTTCTGGTGTCCAAACTCGACGAAACGACTCGAAGGGATTGGGAACTATTGCTGGGTGCGACAAGGGTATTCCTTACCATCGATGATCTTGAGAGTTTTTTGCACACCCGAATTCTTCTCTTGAGTCACTAAAGCCTAGCTCATCTCCTAGCAGCAACAAGAAAAAACAAACATCCAATAAGAAAACTAGTGACAACACTAAAAAATCGGACAGCACAAGCAAATCGCAAGTTCATCGTACCGAAGCTTCCTCATCAAAGCAATGTGTTCTCTATAAAGAGGCACATTCAATTTATACTTGTTTTAAATTATCTTAAGCGCCTTTAGATAAACGCTATGACTTAATCAAATCTAAATCACTTTGCACGAACTGTTCTTCTTCTGGCCACTCCAATAAAAACTGTAAGAGTAAACAATCATGTAAATATTTTCATAAACCTCACAGCTCTTAATTGCATAGGGACTGTAAAGACATCTGAACAGCAACACCCAAAGCAATCAGCCAGCGAAACACAATCCGCGGATGGACGCTACGTCGCTCGTATTCCATTTAGCCATGCTTCTCCGCAACCAATCGGCAAGTCATGTGACAAAGCTGACCGCTTTCTTCGCAGCCTCGAACCTCTTGAAAATAAGCCGGACGAACGAGAGCTATATTCTGCTTTCATGCGTGACTACAAAAATAGAGGTCACATGTCTTTAGTAGACTCTGATAGTCATCCCTCTAATCAGGTCATCTACTTACCTCACCATCTAGTATTCAAGCATACTAGCACTACCACTATATTGCGCGTAGTGTTTAATGCATCTTCACCAATGTCCAATAACAAATTCTGCAACGAATTGTAGTGGATAGAGCTTAAATTATAGGCCGACCTGCCTTTTCTGGTCACTAAATAGCGTGCATACATGTCTTTTGCGCAGACATTGAGAAGATGTACTGCCAGATTCTTATCCATAATGAAGATCGCGACTATCAGCGCATCAGATGGCGCTATTCCCGCAATGACGATATTCAAAGTTACAGGTTGAATACGGTCACTTATGGCACTGCTAGTGCACCATTACTAGCACCACGCGTGCTTCTTCAACTGGCAGATGAAGAAGGAGGTGACTACCCTCTCGCTGAACCAGTTCTCCGCTATTGTTTTTATGTTGATGATTGCCTCTTCGACGCTGATGATGTCCTACTTGCTCGAAAAACTCGCGACCAAATCATCGCTCTCCTCAAAAGTGGTGGCTTCGAACTCCGTAAATGGGCAAGCAATATCAATCAAAATCGGAGCTACTTGATGATATTCCATCGGAAAATCATGGTCATGCTCTTGATCGAATCATTCAAGCTGATGATACAATCAAGATACACGGTCTTGTCTGGTGTCCGCTGTCAGATATGTATCGCGCCTCTGTTCATTGCACACCATTGGAAATCATCAGCAAACGAACGGTGTTGTCAACCATCGCCCGCTTGTATGACCCATTGGGTTGGCTTAGCCCTGTGGTCATCACCGCAAAAATATTGATGTAAAAACTCCGTATTACCGTCAACTCTGAACGAAGAATGGACCTCATACTATCAATCGCTTCCATCCTTGAACGCGTTGGTTTTCTAGCGATGGACAAGACATGTTTCAGACATTGTATCGTCTGAGCTCCACGGTTTCTCTGATGCATTAACTGAAGCTTACGCAGTAGTCGTATATCTTCGTACTGTGTAGATCACCGGCGAAGTCCATATTTTACTCTTGATCAGTAAAACGAAAGTCGCCCCAATAAAGGAGTTGACTGTTCCTCGACTCGAATTGAAAGCCGCGGTACTTCTCGCAAGAACCTTATATTGTTTACGATCATTAGCAGATTTACGGTTACTTCCAATTCATTGCTGGATTGACTCGAATATTGTCTTGGCCTAGCTCCGCCAACAATCATCTACATGGAAAACGTTCGTCGCGAATAGGGTATCTGATATTCACACTACATTGCCTGAAGCTGAATGGCAACATGTAGCTGGAGTTGAGAATCCTGCGGATCTTGCTTCGCGCGGCGTTGATCCTGCGATGTTTGTCGATTGTCACACTTGGTTTAGTGGCCCGTCCTGGCTCATTTTGTCACCGTCATACTGGCCAAATTCGATACCTTCCGTCCGTAATTTGACTGTTTTAGAGCAGCATATTGCTGCGTACTTATGCGTTAGAGATAATAGCACATTGGAATACACCGGCAGATTTTCTTCATGGAACAGGCTACTCCTAGTCACTGCTTGGTTACTTAGGTGGATTCTCACTAACAAAAGTAACAGTCGATCATTTCTGATCGATGCAACTTAAGTTCGCCTTGCTAAACTCCGCATCGTCAGATTGTTACAGGCACAACAGTTTGCCCCGAAAATCATGAGTCTTGAGCAAGGTCAACTGTTATCAAAAAAGAGTTCAATAATCGGTCTCAATCCCTACTTGGACTCTTAAGGTATCCTTTATCTAGGAGGACGTCTTGCTGACCTCCTTATTCCAACCGATACCAAACATCCCATGATCCTTCGAAATCATCCAATATCAAAACTGATTGTTATCGCAGCGCATGAAAGGTGCCTTCACGGTGGAGTTTCATTGACGCTTAGTACCCTCAGAGCCGAATTCTGGGTCCTCCAAGCTAAGAAGATCATTCGCTCGGTCATCTTCCCGCATTACTTGTCCCAAACTAGCTTTTGAACACACTGGTGTGGATTATGCTGGCCCCGTATCTGTCCGTATCGCGAGTGGTCGTGGACATAGGTCTCACCCGGCATATTTAGCTTTATTTGTTTGCATGGCGACTAAAGCGCTTCATATAGAAGTCAGTGACTACACCACTGCATCCTTCCTAGACGCTTATCATCGATTCTGCTGTCGTCGCGGAATTCCAACAAATATGTATAGCGACCACGGAACCAATTTTCATGGAGTCGACCGCGAGTTACAGCAGTAATGCTGCATTGCGGTGTTGCAATGTGTTATCATTGCAACACCGCTCAAAATAGCAACTTCGACAAAAGCCGATCTGTGTCAGTCAACTCGTGTTGCTCTCTGCGCCAAATGTACCGCCGACTCAATGGCAACTTAGTCGAGTAACTGAATTACTACCAGGATCGGACGGTATTACTGGAGTAGTACGTGTGAAGACGGCCAATTCATCATACGTCCAATTCATCATACATACAATTCATCATACAATTCATCATACGACCAATTACGAAACTTGTATTAATGCCCGCTCTACATGATGCAAAGCCATAATTATCAACCGCTCTATTTTTCTGTTTTCATCTTTTTTTATTTCTTATTACGGTCATCTCCCTACATTATTGCGCCCTTAATTGTCGTAAGGCGGACAGTAAATGTTGCATTATGCAACTCTTTGTAAAATTGCTTATATATTATGTTTAAAATTCATTTATATTATATTCAAAAATCTTTGCTTTATTGTATTTCGAAATAGCGACAATAATCAGTAAAGTTTAAAATCATAATATTTTGGTAGATTTTTTCTAGCCGCTTCGACTGTATTCCTTACAAAATTTTCGAGTTCAGTCGTTTTGTGCGAGGCCCGCTGATCGCTGCCCCGTTGAGCGCAAACTCAATTTAACGTTTTTCTTCGTATAAAAGTAATTGTTTTTTAATCTTTTTATTAATAAAAGATTACTTGTGGTGAACTGTGCGGGATATTTATTTAACCCGATCCTGAAAGTTTGGTATGTTTTGCCTAAATTTAGCCACTGTGCACGAAGGCACGTGGGCCATCTTTTGCGAGCAAAAGTGCGCGATATATATATATATATATACAGGGTGTAACATAAATGTATGACACGAATATGACCATTAGACTCCTTGTCAAAAGTTCTTCAAAAATGGTCACTGCCACAGGTTTAGCCATGGTCGCCACAGTATTGCCCATACTGTGGCAAATATTATGTCAAGAGCCACATTCCTTGCCATACCATAGCTCGTATCATGGCATATGACCATAGCATTAGCCACAGCTTGGGAAATGCCGTGGAAACCATGGCTGAATCTGTGGAAATGTCTACTTTTGCAGAACTTTTGACTAGAAGTCTGATGGTCATATTCATGTCATATATTTATGGTACACCGTGTATATATAAATACGAGACTTCAGGGCCCGTAAACAAACACTTTATATTGTTATTTTTTATTGTATATAAGTCAAACTGTAAACTTAATGAATCATCACTAAAAATGCGATACTGTATTGCAAATTGATCATATTAAAAAAAAATGTGCGATACTGATATTATCAAATGTAACATATTTTAATAAGCCAATTCTTACATATTCTCATGTATATCCCCAAAAAGCTATAAAGTATTGCAAACTTTCTTATAATTATAGCTATATATGATATAAGTATAGCTGATTTTGTTAGTTCATTTCTCTCAATGTATTTAAAATGGATACAATTTTCAACAAATTTCTACATCATCAACATCACATCCTACTTACACCTGATGTTAACCTTGACGAAAATAACTTGACAAAATTGCTCGAAAAATGTTTCATTTACGCGTGAAACTAAACTTAAAATTTACAGAAAAGTAAGTCAACATATAAATAATTTTATATAATGATGTTACAAAACAGTTCAACTTTGATCATGTATTTTAACTCAAAATTAACAAATACATTTTTTCTTTGTATTCTTTTTTCATCATTTAAACTGCACAAATTTAATAATCATAATTGAGTTGAAATCTTGAGAGTTTCTTTTATTAATTTGACATTTAGCGGATAGAAGTTGACGTAAAGCCGCATGCATTGTTTAATGCAATATTTCTGTGGATTCTTCTGTTCACATTTGACCAT
>JABFPJ010006894.1:0-10444 GCA_022817425.1 Gryon sp. ZL-2020 | reverse complement strand
GGTGGGGAGGAGGGGGGGGGAGGGACGGGGGGGGGGCGCGAAAAAGCGAGACAGAGAGATGTAAAGAGGTTGGAAGGAGGCGCCACCTAGGTGGGGATAATTAAAGCGACACGCTGGACGAGCAGCTCGGAAGAATGGTAACCATGGCAACGGGGATGGGATCCGGCCAATCGGCACCGCGCATAGAGGCGTGGCATCTCATTGGCCGATACTGTACGCAGGGGCAAGAGAGACGACGCGATGAGAGCAGAGAAGAGGGACAGGAGGGTAGAGACGGGACAAGTGAGAGACGAGGGGTGGGGCGCAGAGGGGTGGAAGAAGAAGTGAGACTGGTAGCGAGGTGTAACTGCATACAAACGTATCATAGGGTAGGGCCGGCTCCGAGATGCCGTGTTGTAAACGAAACCAGTTTGCTATCCGATACCACCGAGGCAAGAGTGCCCCCAACACGGTGTCGTTCTCGTCAGTCATAAGTCGTTGCAGCTAGAGAGATCCGATTCGATCCATTTTTTCGTGGGATCATAAACGTTTGTCAAACACTGCGTATTTGTTCCATGTGTTCAGTGTCTCATGTTTGGTGTGGTGTTGACTTTGTGATGCCGGTCGTGTATCCGCGAGCCAAGTACAAACAAGCGCGCGTCAATCTTCTTACTCTAACAAGCGCGCTTTGATTTAACGATCAATCCACTGTCTCCAGGCCAAGAAGCATCAAACGGGGCCAGTTTGATGCTGTTGTTTTATTTACGTGTTGTCTAGATTGTCTCAATGTCGGCAGTTGCGCCCGCGGCAACGGGTCCCGGAGCCACTCCGGGCCCAATTGTGCCAGCCCCGATGTTTGCCCTGCCAACATTGTCGTTCACCGTCGATCAGGTGGCAACTGTTTGCGAGACCCTCGAGGAGTCCGGCGACATTGAGAGACTTGCGAGGTTTCTATGGAGTTTGCCCGTCGCTCATCCCAATATTCAGGAGCTCAACAAAAATGAGGCAGTATTAAGGGCCCGAGCAATTGTTGCCTTTCATTCGGGCCAGTATCGCGAATTGTATGCAATTTTGGAGCGAAACAAATTTACCAAGGATTCGCATGGCAAATTGCAAGCTATGTGGCTCGAAGCGCATTATCAAGAGGCGGAAAAACTTCGCGGTCGACCACTCGGACCCGTCGACAAGTATCGCGTACGCAAGAAATTTCCATTGCCGCGCACCATCTGGGACGGCGAACAAAAAACTCACTGTTTCAAGGAGCGGACCCGATCTCTGCTCCGGGAATGGTACCTGCAGGATCCGTATCCGAATCCCGGCAAAAAACGCGAACTCGCCAGTGCCACCGGTCTCACGCCGACGCAAGTTGGCAATTGGTTCAAAAATCGACGACAGAGAGACCGCGCGGCTGCAGCCAAAAATAGGTACCTTAAGCCTTTTCTTCTGTCTAAGCCTTCTTTGCATACATTTCTTGTCTTGTTCAAAGAAATGGTAGTTTTCATTGTAGTTCATGCGTTCGTTGGTCTTTTGATGTTTGGCCTTGTCTGTTCCGTTTTGCAATTTGTTATCAAACGAAATGAAACTATGGAAATACATTAGATTATTGAAACATTTAATTTGTAGAATACTATGTTATCACAATGATGATAACATTGCGATTTTAAGGTAGAGCAAAATATTTTATGAACAAATACGTTACTTTAGCCAAGTTTAATAATATTTATATTTAAATGTTGAATTAGCAAAACTAATCAGTTTTTAAGGAAATAATTAATATGTCATACGAATGACTGATAATTTTTGCTTTTATTCCGATAATTTTGATAATGCTAACTGTAAATGTTTTCATGCTTTTTCAACATGAATCTTCAATTTTTTATAGGAAAAAGTGATTAAAGAAATAGTCGTATCAACATTTTTGTTAAAAAGTAGATTTATGTTAATACAATCATGCTAATAACAAATGAAACAAACTGCAAGGCAGAATGAAAACATTTACAATTTTTCCGGAAAAATGACATTTCTATTAAAACGTCTAATAAATGTCAGCATGTAAGATAATGTATCAACATATTGATTTGCTATTGTTATTGCAAATTCATAAAATAAATAACAAAATTATGTAAATACCATAATTTCATTTCAATTTTTGAAATAACACCGACTAATTTTAAGAAACGGAAATATTTGGTTTTCACAATAAATCTTTATTTAAGTAGATTATTTAGTTGAATATCTAATTTTGCAAAGTAGATTATTGCTGCTATGTTTGTTTATTTTTACTAAACACTGTACATATTCTTTATTTTTTCCTCTGCTAGTAGACATTGATTGTATAGACATTTGTATGAGAAAATAAATGGTTTCAGAAAGTTGAAATTATTAATATATAAATTCTTGTATAATTAGATGTTGCAATATATAAAAAATTGCAACAACAACAAAATTATTTTTTCATTAACATTTCAAAGTTGTAATTGCAAATTTGAATGACTTTATCAAAATTTGCAAAGAGACGAATTGTCTTCGAGTTAATAAGCTGCTGAAGATATCAACGAATTGTTTATTAAGTAACGTTTAATGAAACTTAATCATGAAGCGATTAGTGGTTTAGGTGCGTTCATACAAATTGTTATGTTGTTTCGGGCTAGCGTGCCTTTGTGCCCGGACATCCCCTGCGTCGTGAAACGAGGGTCTCATAATTTTATTTCGACATCCGACGGAGGGTCGGCTGCCGTCGGACGGACGATTTTCAAATTATGTCTTTCAAATCGTATTCCACAAACGTCCCGTTCTTCTTTCACAATCATTGTAACGTAATGTCATTTTACAAATCACAACCATTGCCATGGGTGCATTTATATATCTGCATATTTTGTCAGAGATATCAATTTAAAGATAACTTTGCGTATTTCCCATTCAATCTTCTATATTCATTAATACGTATACAATTTTACGTTTGTCAGAGAGTTTTCAAGAAAAACCAAATTATTCTTAAATAATCAGCATATTTTTAATATATACATTTAAATATAAAATAAACGGAATTTATTAATCAAAATTATTATTAAAATTAAGATTATTAAACATTTGTATTTTTATCACAACTAATTGAAAGTACTTGAAATATAATACTTGATATAAAATAATGAAATTTTTATTTTTTGTTTAATATCTTTAAACATCGACTTCATTAAAATATGAGTTACTCATTTTGTCAGTGCGCTGTAAAATAAATTTCACTTAATAAATTTTGCATTCACGTTGATTTATAGTGTCAACACAACAGATGCTATTGACCTGCTGTTGTAAATTTACTAGTAGATGACACCCTTCATAAATGGCACGTTTTTGTGAAAAACTTTTGACAATAATAATGCTTCATTCCAATGCTTGTGATGAGAATGGAAATTAATTGAATTACAACTGCCAAATAAAAGCCCGGCATTTATTTGTTTCTATAATAATGAAACTCGATATTATGCTGAAATATCAAAAATGTTAATGTAACATTTGTTAGATGATATTTTGGTGCATTTACAGAATGTTGAAATTTCCTTGCAATTATATTAATTTAATTCAATAGTATTTTATAACAAGAAAGTCCATTAAAACAACAATTTCTTTTTTTCCTGTAGATTTAATAATGATTATTGAAACGTATTTGCATAATCACTTGCAGTATTCACAAAGACAGACATTTATATGTCGTGTATGTAAATTTTGCATCGATAATTGAATAGCAATTACGACAGATTTCTCAACTTTTTTTTGTCGTTGTATTGAATGTTCTAAACATATTGGTTTTGAACATTCTAAACAAATGATTATAAATTTGTGCGCATGAGCGTGAAATCAGTATATCAGTACATCTCACGAACCAATAGTTTAAACTCGAGGACAAATGCGCGAAAATAATAGAGTGTACAAAACATATTACGACAATATAACTGCGGAGTTTCGTCGCATTCGTGTCTCGTTGGAATAATCACGCTCGCACATCTTGTTGATATATTCCGGCTACGTTGGTAGTTGTGAACGGATTGTGTAGACATAGGCACAGAAGAGAGACCCGCCCCGAGGACCCGGCGGTCTTTTCAGAGCTGAAGTCAGAAGGCAGCATCGCAGTACATTTTCGCGGTCCAGCGGACCAGTTATTCAATATGCTCAGCCCCGAAAGCCCTGGAGCAATCTCTTCTATAGCTCCTACATATATATATATATATAGACATATACATATTATATATACATATGGACTTATATTGTATATTAGAGACAAATTTATATCTAATTATTATATATAAACATATAAATCTATACGCAATAGTCAATTCAATATTGCCCATTGAATAACACAAAACTTTTACTAAGATCCGTCTAATAAAATTTCAATTGATATCTTCAATTGTAATGGAAATTAGAATATAAAAATATTGATATAAATGATATTTATGATAATTAAAAAGTACTCTAGATTGAGCTTAAAGGAGGATAAAGTTAATAACAATTTCATTTGGTTAAATATTTTATCGGTCAATATATATGGTAGTGCTTAAACAAAACTCGCGGAAGATCAACATATCAAGCGGAGAATCCGCACACATTGACGGTTGTGGGTGGAGAATTTGCGAGTCGAGTAGTGGAGTAGGTGGATAAAACAAAGGCCGCCCTTATAGTCTTCTTCAATATTACTTTTATCCCGTGTACGTAATGGGGGCTTTGTTCATGCTCTTACATCCCTTACGCTTATCATATTTTGATAAAGTCTCTCGTGTATTGAGAATGTTTGTGTTTTCACGCAAGCTATCTTTTCGACATTTACGAAACGAAACTTGTTATTTTTTCGTCTTCCCCTTGTTCCTCCCTTTTTCTCTCTTTTCACCTTCTTTTCTGTCTCTTTTCTTTATTTCCCCATTCTTTTTGGTTTTTTGTCTCATCTTTTATTTACAACAAAAGCAAAGATGACAATTTTGTTTTGACCTAAGCATCACGGTTAAACGAAATCGTCTTCGTCAGTTGAGGTGACGCTTTCATTAAATTTTGATTGACACCAAAACTCGCGTTTGTGGCGACTCATGAACGAGTGTCATTTGGTCGACTTGCCGTTATTTTGCTGGCCTTAAACGATGAGAACTTGTCAAGAAACTACTACGGATATACATAAATGTATATGCACATATATATACGCGTATGTATGTATATGTATATACATATATGCGTGAAAGTACGACAAGACGAAATACAGAGACAAAGGCCAATGATTGATTTCACTTTGGGTGTGGGGAATCATTAGTGTCGGAACACCATGACACCTGCTCGCACGAGCGCATCGTGATAGATTGCGTTCTGCCGTAGGATCAGACGCAGGACATTCTAATGATTAGTATTTTTGCGATATGATACAGTGAAGTAATATAAAAAAATAAAACTGACTGTTCAAGTCCCTGTTTTTTGTCCACATAATTAAAAGTATATCTTCCTTTTTATTATATAACAAAACTCAAATCAGAAGCAAATTTCGAGGAAACGAAAGATACCGTCAATGAAGGGGGCCTTGTTTAAAAAAACACGGTTGACTGCGGTTTTCAGACGAGCCTTTCGTATCGAATAAGTTAAAATAATAGCTTCAAAACGTCAAGATATGTATGCGTCGAATTGTCTGCGTTGAGGAGAGAATTTCATTCTTAAAGTATATGGTGAAAATACAAGACAAGTTTTAGATCGCGGCGTATCTTCATTCATGCTCCAAGGATTTCTTGTGTGTTTACGAGTTGCCGAACGTCTAACCGCTAACCTTCTCGTGGTCAGATTGTCAGACGCTTAATTAAGCGTGAAACGAGCGAGGGGTAGCCGGACACGATAGACGAGACCGCATGGCATGACATTCGATACACCCCCACGTACGAAGCTTCCTTTTATACACGCGAGGTAGTCTTTAGAAAAGCGGATGGACCCCGGGGTACCTGGCTCACTGCTAACCGATAACCTGACACCGTGATCTGTATACCGCTCCGTGCAACTTTATATCACAGGTGGCGCGCCATCTACAATCTTTTTCCACTGACCGAACAAATTCAGCATCTTTCAAGCTTCCACAAAAAACAACGAGAAAAAAACGATACTATAACACCGTCTTGTGCTCAAAAATCGTACCTCCAAAAGAGTAACGTATACATTTTTTGAACCCTCTTTGTGCTTGATAAAATATTGTATTTTTCATGAACACAGTGATATCAACTGAAATGAAATTTAAGGACGATAGGAAGGCGCAAAAGTAGTCATGGTATGACAACCATGTCACTCGATGATCTTTTGACCGATATTTAAATTCGATGGTTACACTCACAGCAAGGCTTTCTTGTGCGAAGACAAAGTTTCTTACTTCAAGACATTATTGGTTTTAATATTTAGTTAAGAATATAGTTTTTGATATAAGTAACATAATGTCTGTAGGAATAACTTCTTACGTCCAGAAAGTGTAGGTTTGACACAATACTACTTTTTCTTAGTCGAAGATAAATGTATTTTGAGTAAAGAAAATTTGATAATAATACATCTATGCATATTTTATTAAAAAAATTATTTAATTAAATAATCTAAACGCATTATATTATAATAAACTGTAATATATAATGAAATAAATGTATAATAATAATTTTAATAATTTTAATTATTACTATAATTATTACTATAATGTAAATGTAAACAATGTTTACATTTAAAGAAACTTTACTTTTTCACTTCATACATTTTTAAATTAAAAGGAATATATATTAAAATAAAAAGAGCATATAATGAAGCAAAATAAAATTGTCAACATCAACACTTCTTCCAAAGAAAAATCATAACCCAACAACTTTTCCATTTTAAATCAAAACAATACATATTGCACGGATAATATACATAAAAGAGTATTCGACCAGTTGCAGGTTATGTGAAAGTTTATTCTTCTGTCAAGAATAAACTTTCTTGACAGAAGAAAGTACGAGTTTTGCTTAATAAACTTTGTGTTTTTGCTTAAATTACTAAGATTCTTTAACGTGGACATTATTTTTTTGAGCATAAGAAAAAATCGCTTTTTATTCAATCTTCTAGACATTAAGCATCAGAGCGTTTTGGCCCAAGTTTAACATTTTTATGAGTGTATATTTATAGATTGAAAGTAATAGCTAAATTGTAGTTGCAAAAAGGGATTAGTTCCTATAATCATGACCAGATTTCTGTTGGACTATTCAGAGATAGAAATTGTTTATTAATGGTCGTTCATTAATACTTAACAATGAATGAACCATTTTGCTTATGTTTGATTTTCAATGTAAATTATCCTTTAAGACACTGTAATCTAGTTGACATTCGTGATTTGATCAAGGTTGTATATACTAACCATGTACTCCGCTTATTGGGCAGAAACAGTATTAACCATATTTGAATAATATTATTGCGATTAAACACAACCGAATTTGTACTACATACAAGAGCGCGCAAGATAAATAGTTACAGAAAACTGTCATAGATTTTTTAAATAATTTATTAATAAAGTATTAGTAAAAGCTTCAAATAGCTAATTGAAATAAATAATAAGTGTTGCCGAAAACACTTCTTTTAATTAATTTTTGAAATTATAAAATGAAAGTCAAGTTATTTAAATCAGTAGAGTAATAGTATTATCTTGTTTATTAAAATTTCTTTTTATTCTTTCCATTAAATTAAAAAAAAATTTAAATAATCAATCAATTATATGTATTTTCAAACTTGCAATTAGTTTAGCGAAATATTAATTTTAACAAACTTCTTATTGGTCAGTATTTTCATACAAAATCAATATCAAATTAGTGGTTCGTGGTCGGTCATCTAGGTCTAATATTTAGCCACATTGTAACATAAAGTAGGGGAACCCCCATGGAGATGGTGTAAAAACAAGCGAGAAAAGCGACGGACAAATCTTGGAAATGAAACGCTGACAAGAAAACTGCTGACAGATATTTTGCGATAATTACTTGTATCGCGGTTTTCTAATCTTTCCGATTTTTTTCATCAATTAATATATATTGTTAATTTACAATCCTATATATCCTATAATCTACAATTCCTATATAGGAAAAAAGAAATATATATTATTATCTAATAAAATTAAATTTTGTAGTAATTCGAGAAAAAGTTTTGAAACACTTTTACACAACTCTGTAATATATCAATATCTATAGATACAATTGCCGAAAATGAATAAGAAATAGAATAATGTCGAAACGTGAGAAAATGCGCGTGGACTCTATTATGAGTGCCTCATTTTTTATGTACAATCGTTTTTCAAGATACACTTTTTTTTTGAAAATATATGAACATAAATGTGAATGTTCGGACTAATAATGAGTTTATTAATTTTCTGAAAAACTAGTTATATAAAATAGAAAACATTTAATTGTATTTAATGAACATTAAAATTGTTATGTATTTCATGCAAAATTATAACAATTTAACGAATTGAATTTGCATAAAAAATTTAATTTATTAAAACAGTCTCTTTCAAATAAATTCACTTTAATAATAAAAAACCCATATTTCCTGTATCAATATAATAAATAATCAAAAATAAAATTAAATACTTTATTGATAACATATTATATATTTCTTTGCCTGAGTCATACATTAATCCGCGTAGTGAATTGACTGATTAAACACTGATCTTGTTTTGACATGATTGCCTCGAACTTGATGTACTTTCGTTTTTCTTCGCATTTTTTCTGAGAACCTATATCTACCTGGCCGGTCAGTGTTTTCCACGTAAAACTGAATAAGGTTCAATTACAATACATTTACATTCTGAACTTTTTTTTCTTCATTCTATCGTCTATGTGGTTTTTTTATATATTGAGTGTCCATGAAATGATATATTTTATTCTAACCACGGTGATCGGCAATATCTTAACTTTTCTTAGATTTCCGCTCGCAACGTTTTTAACATGGACAATGAAACAAGACACGATACAGATCGTTTTACAGATGTAAAATTTGATGTATCGTGTTCTAATCCCTGACAAATCTCGACGCTTCTAAGCTCCAATTGCGCAAGCTAAAAACACGTTAGCTAACGACTTGGCCATGATTTAGCACATATTAAGTACAAGCGTCTGACTTGTTCTTTCTTCAAACAACCGACGCACGTGATTGTTTTATAATTAAGCCGTTAGCGGGACAAAGAACACGAATGATTAATTGTTTTCAAATTGAAAACTTATATCGAAATATCGTCTTCATTTTGCTTCAACCGCTATTACAGATCGGATCGTGGCAGACAAAATAAAAATAACAAAATGAAGAGGAAGAGAACAAAAAAAGTATAAAAGCATTTTTTACGCCGGCATTTATTTCTTAATCAACAGAGTGATTCACTAAAATAGTGAACTTAGTAATTTTCATGTCAACATTAACTTTAAGATGTTATACGTTTTTTTTAGGTACAATATATTTATTAAAACTGTTTAAAATTATAATTTTCTTTATGTATAGATATGTATGTTTTAATAAAAGTAAACAATTCATACAAAGCAAACAAAAAATTAAAAAATTAAAGTATTCATCAAACTAAGCAAAAAAAAAAAAACATATTTAGGCCAAAAACAAGACCAAACGATTTACTTATACAAATATATTTTAGAATTATCGATATAAATTATTATAATTATTATTATTTATAATTATTCATTATAAGTTAAAATTTGCATTAAGTCCATATTTTATACTTTACTTTTGTTTATTATATTTTAATATTCACATTTTTCGTTCATTTTTATTCAGCGACTCGGAAATGACAGAACACATGCAGATAGTATTTTCAAAGAAGCCAAATTCAAAAGATTCTGACTCGGAGGATAAACCGTATAAATATAGTCGCCATAATGATTCGGAGGATATTTCGGATGCGAGGTAATTGTTCATATGATACACAACAAATATGTTGCATGATATGAACTTCCGGGTAATATACGTGTAATTATTAGGTAGTCGTTATAATATACATATTATTATTTAATAATTTATTTAGGCAATATTGCATGTTTATCTTTACTTAATGTATAAAATTAAAGATATAATATAAATAGTATACATTAGTTGATATTACTTCCATAAAGATATTTTCATACACGCATAGAAATAGGTAAGTAAATATTACTGAGAATACGAGTAATTTTGTGACAGTGGAATTTTAAGTAAATTTTAATATTTTCATTTCGTAAAATAGAATTCAACATTTAAAAAAACTCCCTCTCTGAGTTTCGAACTCGGTATCTGCTGTTTCCTAATGAGATATCGAGATACTTTACGGTCGCGGCTAACTCGACTGACTGTCGGTAACGTTGTTTTTTTGTTAGTTAAAGTATGACAGCGTGAAATATAGGTAAGGTTAAAATTTACTGAGCAACTTAGTAAAAATTCATCAATATTTCGTAAAAATTCATCAAAATTT
>JABFPJ010006893.1:0-10446 GCA_022817425.1 Gryon sp. ZL-2020 | reverse complement strand
ATGGGTGTGGCATGAGAGAAAGGGAGGGATTTGTAAGCATTACTATCTATCGGTAAAGAAGAACATTTATTCCAATATAATTCTACAGGTGACAGTTGACACCGGAGAAGAGACAAAATAACAGTTCATATAGTAATTGGCATATGATCTGCATTTAGATCGCCATTAAAAAAAAAAAAAAAAATAACAGTTCGCTCAGCTCAGCAGTTTCTGCATTAGACAGAAATAGCCGTCATAATTAAAAAAAATAGAAAGAAATAGCTTTGAATTGTGTTTTCTCCTCCTCAGGCCATTAAGAAAAAATGTGTTTTCATATTTCAGAACATAGACTGCTGCTGTCTGGCGCTCCAGGTTATTAGTGTCGTTCGGATGTTCGGTCAGAGTTCTGTAAAATAGTCAAAGTCGCGTATTATGTTATCGCCGCGATAATAATAAAAACAATCACTCAAAAGGTCGTCGCTGTCATTCGGTAACATAACCTACAAAACTTGGCTCGGCAGGTCACTCGCGCAGTCCTTAATCAAGAAGATTGTTTTGTTTAGTTAAATAAAATTGTGTGATTGCCTTTACAGGAGGGATTAACCTAAACCTCCTCAAGGCCATATAGACAAAAATCAAGAAGATATTATGTGAATGAAACGTGTTATGAAATTAAGATGGAACGTGTGTATGAAAATTACCTTGCCATCAAAATTCACAAGGGTTACAGATACAACCTGAATAAGCAATGCGGAGACACAACGTACGTAAATATGTTCTTAAATGTAAAACTAATTTCTGTGGATGTTTTACATAATTATGTTATGTTTTTCTCTGCTGCTCAGTGTACTCAATTTTTGGTTAAGTGTAATATGTAATTCTTTAATTAATAATCATGTTTCATCCGAGAACTTAGATTTTATAATATCTCAAACAGTTACACGTTTTTTTACAAAATTATTAGTTAAACGAAAGCTGGAATTGAGTTAACGTCTGCAGTAATAACTTCAAAATTTCAATCACCATTATTCCAATTTTTCCCCCTTCATTTTTCATTTTTTTAAAACTTTTCTTGCATTACATTGAGTAACATATAAAAGTGCTTGGTGCATTAATTGTCATTATTTTTTACAGATATCTCAATTGCTGTCAAAAAGCATTGCCATGCAAAGCAAAGGCAATTTTGAAAAATGGAACATTGACAATCACGGAGGGACATTATCACATGTGGGATCCATTAGCTGATGCCATTAGCATGCATTCAAACGTGATTTACGGCATGCCGTAAAATATACTTGCCACACTGCTGATATGAAAAAAATTTATGATGCCATTAGACAAATGTAAGATATATATCTAATAAATTTATCTTCTTTTATATTGAATAATTATTGTTTCATCACTTTTGCAATGCCGATACTCGATAGAATTTTTTTTCTCATGAATGATGTAATTAATTTATCAGAACAAATATTAGTTAATTAAACAACATTTATTATTGTTACTTTTGTTAGATTAATATATGATATTTTTTGTCCAGCAATTTTGCATAACTGTCACTTAAAACTGCAAATTTTAGTACTTCTACTTATGTTGTTTAACATTTATATTCAAGAAAGAAAATCAATAAGTATAAAAATGTTTCATATCACATATCAATAATTTAACTGAAAATTAAATTGACACTAATATTATTTATTAATACAATTTATACACGATGCAAAGAAAGTTTAAATAAATCTAAATAATTACATTTTTTAGCACATTTTTCACATTTTGAATGTCGCAACATAAACAGAAAATAATGAAAATGGCCTTACAATTATCACTGATATTTGCAGGTATCCTGAAGCTTCTAATGAAGTGACGTATCCAGCTATTCGTTCGCTAATGGCATCGTGGAGGTCCGAGGTTGAACCTCCAAAACCGAAAAACATAGTGCACATGCATGCTCTCTTGCAGGATGCAAACTGGGCCCAAAAAAGGCATTACAGCAGAGGAGAAGTTGTCACGCAAGCAATTGAAAACAGCCAATGTGCTTGTTTATTAATATACAGTCCGAATTATGTGGAACATTTTGTGCATTCAACCGAATGTTACATTGATGCAACGTATCAAACAACGCCGAAAATTGATAAAGTATATCAACTTTTAGTTTTGATGGTAGAGCGAATGAATCACGTAAGAATGCATAATTTTAATTATTTATTAAATATTTATTTCCTATGAATAAATAATCCGATTAAGAAATTAATACATGAATTTCTTAAACTTAAATATTATAACCGTGTTATATATGTAATTGTAAATTATTGAGTATATTTTTTACTGGTACAAAATTATGCAAATCAATATTATAGTTAAGATGAAATGTTAATTGTTAACAGGTATTCCCAATAATGTGGGCGCTTATGGAAAAAAAAAGTACACAAAGTTATACGTTGGTTCTGCGAGCATTTGCAAACGCTTTCCCGGATTTTAGACCTGTTACTATAACCGGCGACTACGAACAAGGAATACGAAATTCAGCGAAGTCTGTTTTTCCAAATATACATTTTCAAGGATGCAATACACATTATTCACGAGTACGTATATTATGCAAAAGCAATTTATGCATTTTTAAAATTAAATTTGTAATAAAAATCATAATCTGAAATTGCATAATTTTATTTCATATTTCTTTATAAATTAATGTAATAACTTCTAATATATGCAATTTTTACAGGCTATTTACAGGCAATTTAAAACTATGTTGAAATCGCGTGAAAACAATCACATAAAATCAGAACTTGAAAAAATTCGTAATGATTTTGTAACACTCTCGTATTTGCCATCAGAAGTTATAACTGAAACATATACTTATATACGAGATAACAGTAGCGCTGAAGCAAAACAAAAGTTACACGGTATTTATCGTTATTACGAAACGTACTGGCTACAGCAAGTAACGCCTTCGGTCTTCAGCGTGTATGGTGTGACAAGGCGAACGACAAATTATGTGGAAAGTCATAATTCCCTTCTTCTCTTCAAATTGCAATTGCATCCTAATGCATGGGAATTTTTTGGTACATCTAGTTGCATTTTATAATATTCATTCTTGTATATTATATATGGAATTTATTACTTGAGAAAGGAATTATCTTAATTAAAAATAAAATTCCTTACAATTAATCTATAATTAAAATCATTGTTACAACATATTAACAATATAACAAAATTTGAAAATTAAAACATATATTTAAATATCATGTAAATAAAATTCAATCCGGTCGAGTTTTTGACGAAGTGTATATATTCTAACGTGTTTTCATTGCTTCTTCCAGATAGATTGGTAAATGTCATTAGTTGTAGTCATGCAGATTTCGTGAGCATTATACATGGTCGCAAGGTGACAAGAGCACCAAGGATAAAAACGATCATCAGGGAAGAACTCCTTCAACAGTTGTGGAATAATTATAATGATGGGATAACGATTGATGAATTTCTTGATAGAGGATCGGGTTTATCGCGAGATGTGATGCAAGAAATTCATAATATAGAAGATTAGGTGAATTAAATTTTAATGATTAAAATAAAAATCTAAATCCCATAATCTTAATAAAGATTTAGTCACTTATTTTATTTAGTTAATTTAGATTGAATAAATTTAGTGTATATATATATATATATATATATATATATATATATATATTAATAGTTTGATATATTGATTATGTTTCAGTTATTTTCAAGTCGGTTTTCACAGTGGCGGTACTAAGTGTGGTGGTGACTTGCTATCTGAGTCTGAGGATTTACGACGCTTACAAAGAGAACGAGGAGGTGGAACAGACGCTGCGTCGGCTCGCGCGTGTTCTCGTTGTGTTCTTCATGGTCTGTTTGGTCGCGCACTCGCAGCACACCGATGCCAATTACCGACTTGACTTCCTCTGGCAGCTTCAGGCCACCGATGAAAAGGAAGAGATGAGCCACTCGAAAGCTTACAATCAAAAAAACCTCGCCAATATTTTGCCCAAACATGTTGCTGCTCATTTCATGCCCACTTGCAATTCTGATGTAATCCTTCCTTTTTTTAGTTTAGTTTTTTTAATCAAGTTTCACTTCTTAAGTTTGAGATTTAATGTCTTGCGATTCAAAAATGAGAAAAATGATTACGTTTAATTAGTTCATTAGTTAGTTAATTAATCAAGTACTTATTTAGTTAGTTAGATAACTACTTAGTTAATTAGTTACTTATTTTAGATTAAAACATTTCTTCTTCTTCTTCTTTCTTGATTGCTAAATTTACCATTTCACTTTCGAAATTTTACTTTTTCCGCATACCTAACAAGAAAAACTGATTGATGTTATTTATAAAGTGAAATACACTTGTTTTTTCTTATTTTTTATGATGATTTCTAATGATCTATAAAAGGATCTATACAAATCGGTATAGAAAATCCATGAACATTGTATGAAATATCAATACATGATATATAAGATCATTCGAAAGATCAATAAAAGATCAATATAGAAGATCTATAAAAGATAAAGTTGAGAACAATGAATGTTTTATTTGAAATTTGTATGTTAAATTGTGCATTTTAAAAATTCATGCTTATCATTTTGTTGTTTTTCATGCTTATCATTATGTTTCTTTTTTTTAAAGTCAATGTTTATTACATTTATATTCGTTATATATAATAAAGCATAATATGAACAGTTTTATCTGGTCCGTTTATTTTTTATGGGTGAGACAGAACAAGTCCGTACGTTGTTTTCGCCCGGGTTGTTTTTTGTCATAAAGACAGTGAAAACTGTAAACAAACGAAAGAAATATAAAAAAACATTTTCATAAGTCAAAAATCTGAAAAACAATATAATTTAAAATTATTTGATATTAAAAACAAAGACGAACCAAAAGAATGGTTAAGAATGATTAAATGTTTAGATTGTTAACATTACAAAAAGATATCAAATTTAGCAAAAATATTGTGATTTTTGTCCAATCTGATGTTGCATATTTTAGTATCAATATTTCATTACCAATATATAATAATTAATATTCTATAAGCAATATTGATATGAAACGATATTATAAATATTTATTTAATATCAATATGTAATAATTAATTATTAACGTTTCAACATTAATATTGACTAGTATTTCTACCTTATGATTTAAAATAATAATGGAAAAAAATTGAGCTATGTATTTGGCGTTGAAGGCCAAATATGTAGCATTTATTCAATTAACGTGTTTATTTTTCGATGTTTTGACCGGTACGCGCAAGGGCAAATGCCGAGGCACCTGTCAAAAGAGTCAGTCATAATTGATCAGCCAACGGGTACGCCGACAAAAAGTGAAAACTAAATTATCAAACGAATTTATTTATTTTAATTTAATAAACATTGACAGTTTAGTGATTCGTAAAATCATTTGTCATTTATTAATGATCAATCTATAATCATCAGTATTTGAATATCAATGATAAAAATTAATAATTAAAAATTCAACATTAATATTTATTAGTATTTTTACTTTATGATTTAAGACAATGATTTAAACCAAAAAGTCATTTGATGTATGTCATAATTTTAATCAACCAATATAATCAAATGATTTCAGTCGTTTCAATCAACTCTGAAAAAATCAATTATTTAGTATTCAATTATTTTCCTGGAGTCTCTTTAGTCAGTTACTTTATTCAGTTACTTTACTCAAATACTTTAGTTATGTCACTTTAGTTAATTATACTTTAGTTAGTTACTTTACATAGTCAATGTAGATTTAGTTACTTTAGTTATTCACTTTAGTTACTTATATTAGTTAGTTACGTTATTTCGTTACTTTAGTTTAGTCACTTTAGTTACTTTCTTTAATTATTTACTTTAATTACTTATTGCAGTTAGTTAATGTAAATTTAATTACTTTTCTTCGTTACTTTAGCTAATTAGTACAGTTGCTAAATTTTGTTAATTAATAAAGTTTTGTACATAACCTGATTAGTTTAGTTATTTATCTTAGTTAATTATGACATTTGCTAACTTTAGTAAATTAGTTTATTCAGTTACTTTAGCTACTTAATGAAGATTTAGTCACTTTAGTTGCTTATTTTATTTAGTTAATGTAGATTGAGTTAGTTTAGTTACTTACTTTAGTTATTTAATGTGAATTTATTGACTTTAGTTAGTTAATGTAGATTGAATTACTTTAGTTAGTTACTTTAGTGAATTAGTACAGTTGCTAACTTTACTAAATTAGTTTACTTAGTTAGTTTAGCAATTTTTTTTGAAATTTCAAAAAAAGAATCTTTAAATTTAGTTTCTTTCCTCAAGTAATATTACAGTTAGTTATTTAATTAAACTAAGTAAACTAAAACAAATAACTTATTACTAAACTAAACTAATGAACTATCTAAAGATAACTATATTTTCCCTTTAATGTAATGAGTTTTTTTGCTATTTGTATTTATTAATTGAATTAGTGTAATTATTCGTAAAAAAGGTAAAAACTAATTTGATATCAATTGCAGGAACTTCACCACGAGCAGTGGGACTTTGTTAGCATTATGTTGCCCTCGATACCAAATTTTTTTCGAATTCTACGACGAACTCGACGAATTCGAAGGCAACAACGAAGGCGTTGAATGTCTAAGGGTCTTAAATGAGATCATCGCCGACTTTGACGAACTACTCGGCGAGGATCAGTTCAAATACATTGAAAAGATTAAGAGCACTGGCGCCACATATGTGGCAGCTTCTGGTTGGTCTTAGATACCTTTTTTTCTTCTTGTTTTCATTATTATTTTCAATTTTGTATTCCAAAGCTAATATTTTCAAAATACTAATTTTTCATTTCGAATTCTACGACAAGTGCGAAAACTTCATTACGCAATATAATTAAGATGATATGGCATGATTTGTTAGTTAAAAAAACGAGTTGAAGTCCTTAGCGAGTATTGAGGTTGTTTGAACAAACAACGATTTTACTCTCTAACCTCTTCTAACCTCATTTTAGAAAAACCGTCTGATATATCTATATTTCTTAATATTGCCTCGATGCTCACTCAGGGCCGCAACTACTTTTCGAGGTGACAAATATTAGTTGAAAAGCCGCCTTAATGATCCAAATTGGTTTTGAGGTAGATGGCGCTTTTATTAATCAACCCATTGTTACATTAGTCTTTTGTTTCGTAGGAATACCGGAAAGATCTAGAAGTTCAATACCGGAAAGGTCGAGAACGCGGGAAAGATTGAGAACGTGGTTCAGTTTGCAGCTTTTCGACCATAGCGAAAAACGAAAAATGGAATTCGAAAGAGAATTTCAAGGATATATTTATACTCTCACTGGAAATTTAAGGTAAGTCGATTAATAAATAATAGAAAATTAAAATAAACTGTCAAAAAAAACAAAAGACAAACAATGCAACATGTATAACGATTTTTGCAAAGATTTTTTGACGTAACTGTGATCTTATAATATTTTCTTGTGCTTTAATTAATAATAGCAAAAGTAATATAAATATAAGTAAATATAAATAATCTCAAATAATTTCTAATATTCATAAATATATTTAAATAATGATATTTTTTCAGATATGCAAGATGCATCCACTACAGGAGGCCTTGTTTTGCAACTGCACGAGTAAACGAGGATGGAAGAATTATCAGTGCGACCCCTCATACGCATCCGCCACAAACCCGAGCCGCAGAAGTTATCATTTTTAGAAGTCAGCTCAAAAATGACGCAGAACGAACAAATGGAACTGTAACAGCGCGACAAATATATAACCGATTAAAGGACTTGTAAGCATTTTTCTTATTAAATCAAAGTAATGAAGTTCCATTTCAACGATTATTAATTTTATAATATTGTTCACGTTTTAATTTTTTTGCAATGTGTTAACGTTATTCTTTTATTGCTAATAATTGCTTTTCAGGTATGAAGAGGTTGCTGAATTTGTGCCGTTTGAAACTGTACAAGCATCCATTAGCAGATGGCGCAGGGATTTCAGTAATCCCGATATTGATTCGTTGCAACAATTTTCCGAAATGATGAACGACGAGACATGGAATCTTCGTTTTGTTTATCATCGGGGAGCAATGAAGTCGGAATTGATGGAAGTTGAAGGAAACTTGGCACTACTGTTATATAGTCAAACATTTCTGGACCTGTTTAATACATCGAAAGTTCTTTTTTTGGATATAAACTGCCCAAGAAATGTTGACGCAATTATGCAAACTACAGTGACAATTTTCACAGTTCATAACAATTATGTAAGTAAAACATTAAGGTGATTTTCAAACAAATTTGCTGCTTCTCTTTTCCAATAATCTATTAATTATTAAGTTTATTATTTTTGCTTGTATATAGCTGATCAATAACATTAAATATTTAATGGACACTTTAAATAAATTGTTTTCTATAATTAAAAAAACTCATAATAATTTTAATACTTTCTATGTGTATAGGTATATCCAATTTCGTGGGCGATGGTAGAAAACACTGGAGTACAACTGTTGGAAGCAGTACTTAGGTGTTTCAAGCACAAAGCGCCATTAATTGAGCCAGAAACAATTGTGGGTCCACAAGATGTTCATTTAAGAAATCTAATGGCAACAGTGTATCCAGAAGCTTCATACGAAGGTTGCTTTACCAATTTCGCCGAAGTAAGTTGAAAGAATTTTTCATACAATTTACAAGTCTGCTACCAAGAAAGTATTATTGAAGTTACATTTTAAGTAATCATGATAATAACAGTACTAATAATATATAATTCATTTAACAATAATATTATTTGTAATTTTGTTTAGAGTATCTTTCGGAAATTTCAACCTATAAGGGAAAATTACGCACATGCAGTGGAATTGGAAAGCAAAGTAGTTGCTTTAGCCCTTTTACCTGCAGCCGACATCCCACAGGCATTTGAGTTGGTCAAAGCAAGTGTGAATGTGAGAGAAAATCGACAAGTGGCTCAGATATTGAGACATATACAAGACCACTGGATTCTTGAAATCTCTCCAGAAAACTTTTCTGTTTATGGAAAGTGGAATTGTATAACGGAAAATATAGCTCTGTACAAGTTCATATTGATTCGAGGAATGTCTTTGCAACCTAATGTGTGGGAAATGCAAGGTAATTTATTTTATATTTGTATGCAGATAATTTGTAACTAATAAAATGATCAAATTGTTTCAATAATATACATGCATATATATAATTACAATCTTATTATTTTTAAGGTCAGCTGATTGTCATGTTAAATAATGCGCACGAAGATTTCATCCGAAGAAGTAATAATCGAAATGTCAGTCGAACTCCGCGGCAAAACACGGTCATTCCCATCCGACAAGTTCGAGGTTTGTGGGAAAATATACTTGCTGGAATGAGCGTGAATGATGCTCTTGAAATATCGAGCAATTTAAGCAGACGCTTTATTGATACCATTGACTTCAACTTGCGAAGGTTTGCAGGTAATTTACCGATATTTTATTTACAAAACCGCAATTCAAAATAGTATTTAAAAAATTATGTAAATATTTTTTAATTATAAAATCTCTGTTGCTAAATTGAGAATTATTTTAATCTTTAAATTTCACTATGTAATGAAAATCAAATAAAATAAATAAAAATTAAACAATATCTGTTATTTTGTATAGGGGAAAATGTAGAAATGAACGATGAGGCGGCGGTGGTTGAAGGGATGGCGAACAATGTGAATGAAGAGGACGTTCAAGTTGAAGTGAATGTGATATGTGTGGTATGCAAAACGAATTCAAGAGAAATTGGACTTGAACCGTGCAAACATTACCTAATGTGCACAGGATGCAGCAACTCATTGCGTTCACGAGGACATACAACCTGCCCAATTTGCAGAACGCGAATTCAATCTCGTTTTTCGGCATCTACTCCACAAAAGCCTAACGAACCCAATCGATCATTGGCTCTGTGTTTCCAATGTGAAAACACCAGAAAGGTGCTTTATGAACCTTGCGGACATGTAGTTCACTGCTCGGAATGTCACAGACAAGAGAATCCAAATTTTTGCGCAATTTGCAATCATGCAATTGCAAGTGCGATCGAGATTTTCATTACTCTTTAGATTTTGATATCTTATTCTATTTTATATTGTTTAATATTTTCAAGTTTTTGGAGATTATTGTCGAATATTATTGTTATGAACGCGACTTTTTTTTAAATGGATATATTATATTGACGTTCTAATATATTTTCGACTAAACTTTCGTCTAATTTATTTAATATTTTTTTTACGTTTTAACAGAATTATTTCTAAAAAAAGGTTGCAGCTGCAAAAACCGCTAAGCGTGGTTTTTTTTTCTTCGCATGTCAATTACTGAGCGAACTGTTATTTTGTCTCTTCTCCGGTGTCAACTGTCACCTGTAGAATTATATTGGAATAAATGTTCTTCTTTACCGATAGATAGTAATGCTTACAAATCCCTCCCTTTCTCTCATGCCACACCCAT
>JABFPJ010006892.1:0-10447 GCA_022817425.1 Gryon sp. ZL-2020 | reverse complement strand
ATAAAAGTACTTTTTATACTGTCGCTGGAATTTAGCTAACATTTTTCAATTAATTCGGTAGTTTTATTGCCACTTTTCAACTTCAGATCTCCCTGAATCATATTTTTTGATTTTTATAATTTTGTTTAATGTATGAAATAACTCATTTTTTGTTGCTGATATTCACTTTTAAACCATAGAACTTTAAATTTATAAATTAAATAAAAAATAAATAAATATTATTTATGAGTAAAAAATTTCTTTTTTAACATGTATAATTTTTCTTGACGCAAATTAATGACTGCGACATAATCGTAAAAGTAATAAATGTCGACAAAACTGATTTATTTAAAGATTTTTTCTGTTTTTTTTTCCTTGGGTAAGAAAAAGTTTGAGTGAGAAACAAAATTTATTTGATTAATTAATTAAAAATTATAACATTAGTGCGCTGCATTATTTGACAAAACTTGTGCATTAACACGCAAGAAAGCACTTTTTTCTATCATTTGATAAGATTGAAGGGATGAAAGGTTTATATAAAAGTTTTTATGATAAAAACGAAAAGTATAAAAGTTTTGCTAAGAGAAATGTTCAGTTTTATTTTATCAAACAAAAAATTATATTTTATTTCAACAAAATTGTTTCCTTATTATTGTTCAAAAAAGATGAATTCTATTTTTTTTTATTACTATTATTTTTTTTTTTTTTTTTTTTGAAAAAGTAGAAGAAGAAATATCGTAAAGTAGAAAATCTTTCTTCATCAATACTACAAAACTCATTTCTACGCTGATTAATATTTTAATATTTTGCTTGGAGCGAGTGCAAGTTGAAACTTTTGCGAACTTAAATCAACCTCAACGTAGGACCGCCGTTAACAAGATTGTGATAATCAATCATTTAGAGTGAATTTTTGATGCGCTATTTTATTTTAATGTAAAAGTAATACCATCAAAGGCAACATGAACATTTAATTAAATTATCATTAAGAAATAAGTTTTAAAACATTTCTATACATTAAATTACATAAAGTATTTAAAAGTAATGCCAAAATCACATTTATTTAACTTATAACAAATGATATAAAATACTCATATTACTTATTTAATTTTTATTAAACTATAAGGAAGATGTATGGCTTAAATAAAAATATGGATCTCATAGGGATGTTACAGGGATGTCATAAGGATGTCATAGGAATTTCATAGGATGACAGAGGGATGTCAGTATAATGTCATAGGATGTTATAGTATATTATAGGATGTCATAGAATGTCAGAGGGATGTCATAGTATATCATAGGATATCAAAGGATGTCAGTGCATGTCAGAGGAAGTCATAGGGATGTGGCAGGATGTCAGAAGGATGTCATAGGATATCATAGGATATTAGAGGATGTCATAAGATATCATAGAATGTCATACAATGTCAGAGGAATGTCATAGGACGTTATAGGATATCAGAGGATGTCATAAGATGGCAGAGGGATGTCATAGGATGTCAAAAGGATGTCATAGTGATATTATATAATATTGGAGAATGTCATAGGATTTCATAGAATAGCATAGGGTGTCAGAGGATGTCCTAGAATGTCAGAGGATGTCATAGGATGTCATGTGATATCAGAGGATGTGATAAAATAACAGAGAATGTCGAATGTTGGCATAGGCATATCATATGGATGTCAAAAGGATGTCATATGATGTCATAGGGATGTCAGAGGATGTCAGAGGATGTCATAGGACGTTATAGGGGTATTACAGAATATCAGATGATATCACAGGCATGTCATATGGACGTCAAAAAGATATCATAGGATGTCATAGTGATATTATGGGATGTCATATTATATCAATTTTAAAAAATGATTATAAATGTTGTAGATATTAAATATTTTGTATAATAAACACACATACAAAGTCGGGGATCAGCTAATTAAATGTAAAAAATCGGATTATAACTTGAATAAAAGTGTATCTCTTTTGTAACATTAGATTTATTGAATTGAATACGTTTAAATTTTATTTTTTACAATTTGCAGTTTCATTCACAAAATGAAACTAAATTTGGCTCCAATTAATAGAATAAATGAGTGTTTTGTATATGTACAAGAGTGCGAGAGAAAAATCGAGTACACGTTTCGAGATAAATTATTTAGTCGCGTATCAACACAAGTGCAAGTAGTCAACGTCAATGATTCGTCGTGTTTCTCTAATCAACGGAAATTTAATTATGAATGAACTTTCCCGTTCGATTATTTAGTACATTTCAAAAACCCGTTCAAATGTGCTTTAAGTTCTCCACTTTTCTTATTAAATGAGATTTTCTTTTACATCATTTCATATAATGAATTTTCCATTTCTTCTCTTCTTTTTTTTTTTTCTTATAATTATTCAAGAATCGTGAATTCCATTTTACGAATGTGGTTAATAATAACTTGTGAATTTCATTTTAAAATGCAATTTTTAGAAAAAAAAACATGTTTAACATTTAACGTTTCTACTGATCAAAGAAAACGCAAAAAGCGGAGAAAAATTTAATTTAAAATAACAATAAAATTCGTTAAAGGAAACTGAAAATAACATTTTTCCTTCATTTTAACTGTTTCGTTATCATAACTTCATGTATATAATTTTTTTTTCTTCTGGTACGAAGATTAATTCTCGTACCTTGACTTAAAACCTATTGAATCAGTTTTGGGTTACTGTTGGTCAAATACCTGTATACTCTTAATTCGTACATTCGTGAAGAGCATAGAAATGCAAAAATCCATGAATATTTTTTAATTCATTCGCTGAAAATATTTATGTAAATGACGGGTGAAAGGGAAGTGTACAGTAACAGAAATTAAAAGGAGTTATGGAGAGTCATGAGAAAAGCTGCGCGGATGATAGTTACGGCAAAAAAGCTCGAGGCTTTGCATTAACAGTTTTGCGGTTTTATGTTATTCCATTTTTCTTCTCTTCCTTTGTGCCTTAACTTTGCCTGCATATCATTTTAGTTCGCCTTTTTACTACGGCTTTTTTTTGTCATCATCGTGCACTTTTATATTCATACAATGCTTAGATAGTGCGATTGTGCAACTACTAAATTCCTCGGCATTGATATTTCCGTTTATACCGTAAACTGTGGGTCGGATGTTTCCAATACAATATACAGTTTCTGAAAAACTTCTATTACAGTAACATTAACTAACTATCGAACTGATTTTAATCGAGATTGTTCATAGTTTCAGCAAATTATATTAATTTCGATTGTGATAACATCGATTTTAATTGAATTTCAGTTTTCTTAGTGCAAATATTTTAATTAGTGCGTTAGTGTAAACATTTTTATTAAGGCAGATTTTAAAACTGATTTGTGTGAAAAATTTTGTCATTAGTGTAGATGTATTTAGGTTAGTGTAAAATTTAATTTTACTGACACTTATATTATTGTCAAATTTTATAAGAGGCACGGTAGTGTCTTTGGCCAAGTAAAAAAAAACGAGCGTCTTTTTTTTCTATTTTTTATTTACATTTCCACTTATATTATTTTTTTAAATATGTCTTCAAATAATATTTATGTAGGATATAATTATTAACACTTATTTTACAATGACATTAGTGTAAAATTTACATTTATTAGCACCACGTGGTGTAACGAGCCAATGAGAGCGCCGCATTTCGCTATGTCATCCCACGTGACATACCACGTGACATACCGCGTGACGTATCACGTGACAGTATGAGCCAATGAGAGAGCCGTATTACGTTACATCGTACCACGTGACAGTGCAAGACAATAAGAGCGCCGTATTTCGCTAAGTCATCCCACATGACATACCACGTGATATACCGCATGACGTACCACGTGACAGTGCAAGCCAATGAGAGAACTGCGTTTCGCTACGACGCGGTACTGGTGGGGGAAGGAAATCTGACTTAATAAGTTAACACTTTAGTTACATTAGTGTTATTTGCACTAATATAAGTGTAAAGCCATCGTAAAACACTTTATTAGCCTACATTTGAAACTTATTAGTGACATATAAGTAAATAAGTCATTTGTTTATTTTTTTTTATTAAACAAAAATAAAGTCCATCAAGGTCATTTACATTTATATTTACATTACAAATACATTTCCCATTTTTATATGATTGCGTAAGAAGATATTGATTAATCTGACATTACATCGTTATATTAAATAAAAAATCACTCTTCATGTAGTGCCTTGCAGGAGTTTGCACGTGACGCTTATAACTGATACAGCGTTGTGGTCTCCCGGGAACTCGAGGTCTCCCGACCTTACGACCCAGAACTCCCTTTGTTGTAATATTTTTCTGTTCGCAGTTAGTATTCCAAGATTCATACAGTTATATCTTAAACTATTAACGATTGTGATTATTTTGTAACATCATTCTTTCTTGCTTTCTTGCTTTTTTGTAATTGTACGTGTTAAGTTTTCAAAGTCCATGGTTTTTATCAATTTTCATTGTACTGAAACAAAACGAAAAAAAATGAGAAGAATGAAATGCTGTTGGAAGAATGAAGATAAGAGTGTCTTTGCATATTCTCTGTTTATTTGATAATGTAAAATTTTTATATAGACGTCAAAAACATAAAAGATATAAACATAAAGAATAACATTATACAACGAAAACAATATTATGAAAGGTTATGTTTACGTTTATGCAGGACATAAACATAAACAATAACATTGAAAGTTGCGAAGGCGAAAAGTCATGTTTACAAACAATATTTATTATAGATATTCGACAAAATTGGCTTATTTTGATGGGAAAAAAACAAAACAAAATTATTTCTTGAGATATTTGTTATTGTTTTTATAAAAATAAAATGTTTTACTCTGAGTCTTTTAAAATATATACATATCGAACAAAAGTCAATAATCACATTCATTTGAAATGTATATTAGGACTTTGAATACTCGTTTGAAAATCCAAATTAAGAATCAGATTCAATCGATTCAAGTGTAATCAAGCTCTGAATTGTTATACTTCGAGTACTTTTAAGTAAGCTTTGAAATGTTGTAGACGAATAATGCAAGTTTTAATAAGTGTTATTATCAACTGATATTGTTTTTTCTGTACAAAGAGAACAAAAAAGATAATAACGAGGTATAATAAATAATTATTAGCATAATATTATAAATAATAACAATTAATATTTGATCATTGCGAAAATCCAAATGCAATAAAGTGAAATTCAATTTAAATTATCCTGGGAAATTAAAATAAAAAACAAATAATAATAAAATATTTATTCATTGCGATAATGTTACTTCTTTCTACCGCTAGAAATATTGGATTATCAAATAGATAATTAATAATTAATATTTATTATTCGCTTTTTAATCGAGAAATAGAAACTTCGTTGCAAATTAATTGCTAATGTGTGAATCAGTGTTATAAATTCATTGAATTGTATGTTCCGATATTCTATTGAATAAATGAAAAGCTATTTATAAAGATAACATTTACTTTTAAACTAATCAAATGATTTTCATATATTTATTCGAATTTATACATTATGCTTATAATTGAAATAATATCAAATAATATACTTTTAATTTATACTTTTGATAAACTTATAAATAAAATTATATACATATATATATATATAAACCCTTGGTCCAAATCCGCCATATTATGACACAGTTATTTGAGTTATTTTATAATGTAAAATGTTGCAAAATAATTTTTTCCTCACTTTTGTATCATATTCTGCAAAAATTCAAATTTCAACTCAACGGTTGACACGTTTTTTTGTCAAATTTGATGTTGATATCAAGATGGAAAATTAAACGTCTTACTTTTTGCAATACGAAAAAGAGCAAAACGGTAAATTGTTATTTTGGATGTAGGCTCATTTTTATGACATCGACAGTCTCTTTTATTGGCAAATTTTCAATTCAGGAATTCCTTCTTGTTTATGTCCGATATCCGTTTACGATGGATTACAGTTATTTCCGTCGCACAATGTGATGCGCGTATACCCATACAACGACTCTCAAGACTCCGATCGTAAAAATATACTCCCAATCGAGAGAGAAAGACCGACGAAAAAAAAGAGAGAAAGAAAAAACGCAGACAGAGAAAAAGACTGTTCGTGATTGTGAATAAAGGTGAAAGTAATAAAAAGCACAATTCAATACCACAAAGTCTGATAAGAAACGTTAACGTTACCTTTGAGGAACGCAAGGGTGCGTTTTGGTCAACTTTTATTGATCTTGAAAGTCGTCTTAGAATAGCGATATTAAATGAAACAAAATTTACTTCGGCAATCAAGAACAACATTTTTGTTCTTCCATCTAAAAATAACTTTATTTTGGTCATAATTGTTTCAGGGTTTTGCATAGGCTTGTCCGTACAATTTGCATGAAATGGCCATATGAAGGCCATGTAAAGGTCATAGTAAAACCATGATAAGGCCATGTAAAGGCTATGTACAAGCCATGATAAGGCCATATAAAAGTCATGATAAGACCATGTAAAGGCCATGTAAAAGCCATGGTAAGACCATGATAAGATTATGTAAATGTCATGTAAAAGGCATGACAAGGCTATGACAAGGCAATGACAAGACCATGAAAAGGCCATATAAGATCCATGACGAGGCCATGCAAGGGTTCTGCAAAACTTAAAAATGGGTCCTTTTAAGAATATAAGGCCTTGCGTATTAAAATTACCTATTAAGGTATTCCTAAGTTGGCCTTATATTTGCCTAATTAAGTAAGTCCATAATCATTTCTTATGTCATAAACATGCCCCTGTTAGAACCTTTCCTATCAAGGTCATACATTTACCAATTATGACCTTTATATCTAAAAGTCATTTTACCTAAAGATCAACCTATGATAAGGATTAACCTAATTGGCCTTACATATGCCTCGTGAGGCAAGTCTGTTATTATTTTGTATTTAATACAAATACAAGTAAATTAAATGTAAATTTCAATAAAGGAATTCTTATTAATAATTATTTTTGAACCTTATTAAGGCCTTATTAAGGATTTCCTATTAAACGTATAAGTCTTATATATAAATAAGACATATAAAATATTTTCATCCCTCAAAAGACGCTATGGAAGTTTACTTTTCCGCTCTAGTTATAGAATGATAGATAAAAAGATAGAAATAGAAAATCGTTTTCCTCCCTAGGGCAAAAAAGTGTCATTTTTAGTTTAAATTTTGTCTTTTTTAATGTAAACGAATGAGTCCAATAATTGAAATGTTTCTCTATTCAAATATGGTCTGGCCCTTACTAAGGCCTTATTAAGGCTTTTCTATTAAAATCTTACATTATATAAGCCTTATACAGGCCATTGTAATTCTGCCATTAAAAATGATTAAAACCAGGGTTGTCTTGTAAGGCCCTTGTCATAACCTTGACAAAACCTAATTATTTATTATAATAATATTATATTTTGCAAAATTTTACTGTTTTTTCGCGGAAAAAATGCTATTTTACATCTATATAAAATAACCTCGTCCATTATCGACATTTTCTCGTTTTCTTCGTTACTTTTGGTTTGATACACTCCATCATAATGAAATATTTGCCGCAAACGCGAAAATAATGTATATAATTACAAAAGTTTCGAAGTTAAAAAAAAAATTTTTTGAAATTTTTTTCCGTCTGCACGAGTCATAGAGAAAACTGAGAAACTGTTACCAGACGGCCGCGAAAGGAAATGAAAATGCAGCAGAAAGTTACACGCCTCGGTAATTAATTCAATTCACCAACAACTGTCCAACTTTAAAAACGAAAGTGACTCGACCGAGAATCTTTTGTGCGTACTACTTAATACAATTATAACTTCCGTGCTTTCTCGTTTTGCCCCCCTTTTTTCCCATCACTGACAACTTCTTTTCTTCTGAAACCAAAACTGATAAAATATCATTACAACATTTTTGCTCCAGATTTTGCTATTTTCAAACATTTTATCTTTGTTTTCAATTTTCCTTAAATTTTTTAAAAATTAATTTTAATAAAAAAATTGAATGTAATAATTAAATGAAGTTTAAAGAAAACGTATGATACTTTTAGATACTAATTAATTAAATTACTGATTATAACAGTAAATTTGCAGGGAAAATGTAGATTTAATAATGTATCGAATATACCTCGCGAAATTTATTTTTACTTTTTTTTAATTCTGTTCAAAACCTAAACATTTGAAATCTAAGACAAATTTGAACGTGATAAAATTGCGTAATTGGTGCAGTTCAAACAGAATGAATGTAACATTATACGCGATAGTTAAAGCGGCAAGTTTCCGAGGGAACGAAAGGTACAGTTAATAAAATAGAAAATGATGACATAAAATACATTTTACATGTCTTCAAATAATGTAACATATTGTCGTCGAATAGGGATTTCATTAGATACGCGAAATTGAAGCGCACTAATTCGCAAAATTCTCCACTCCAAGTGGCCTTATGAATATTTTATAGCAATCATTATCTGTTCAATTAAACTAAGCTAATAGAAACTTTGTTTCAATAAGATTTCGTAAAATAAATTTATATTACTTTACATCATTTTCAAAATATTTCATTGTCTCAAAATGACCATTTTATCATATCTTGAAAAAATGGCCATTTTAATATTTGTTGAAGCAAATGGCCATTTTATTTAATCGTTTCTTGAAAGAATGACCATTTTATCACTTTTTGATAAAATGGTAATTTTATGATTTTATCATTTTATGGAAAAATGGCCATTTTATCTTTATTTATTATCCATTTTATCTTTTTTGAATGCCAGTTTTATCACTCTTATAATAAATGGTAATTTTATCATTTAAACAAAATTGTAGTTTTATCATTTTTATAAAAAAAGGTAATTTCATCATTTTTGTAAAAAATCGAAATTTTATCATTTGTTGAAAAATGACCATTTTATCTTCTTTAATGACCATTTTGTCTTTTTTTGATGGCCAATTTATCATTTATCTGAAAAACTACAATTTTATCAGTTCTTGATAAAATGATCAGTTTATCAGTTCTTGATAAAATTACCATTTTATCAGTTCTTGATAAAATTACCATTTTATCATATCTTGAAAAAATGGTCATTTTATTTCATCATTTTTTGAAAGAATGACCATTTTAACACTTTTTGAGAAAATGGTAATTTTATGATTTTATCAGTTTTTGGAAAAATGACCATTTTATCTTTATTTATTATCCATTTTATCTTTTTTTAATGCCAATTTTATCACTCTTATAATAAATGGTAATTTTATCATTTTTTTTTAAAAATGGTAACTTCACCATTTTTTGAAAAAATGACCATTCCATAATTTTCTTGCAAAATATCAATAAAAATTTGTACAAATTGGCACAGTTGAGTTTTTTGCATTGTTGCATTGCATATGTTAACAAAAAAAATACATATATGCGCGAGATAAGAAACAAATGTGTTTCAGTTGGTGAAGCGCATGGCTTTGGGTATCGGATCAGCCGAATAATACATATACATATGTATGGGAACCACGCGTGAGAAAATATCACGTTTACTCGGCCTGATCAAACACTGGGGGTATTCGTAATGCATCCGCGCACCTATGAATATAACATGCGCGTTTAAGAACCCCTATGCCTATTTCGATCTTCTCTTCCTGTGACGTAAAACGAGAATGACGGGATTTGTTATGTACCGCTGATTCCCGTTCCTCGGGATATTGACATTAGGATTATTACGTGACACGCAAAAGCTACCGATCATTCCAAATTATTCAGTAATCGTTTCGTTTAATGCAACTGTTTACTTGCGAAATTTAAACGAGTCGAAATTCACCAATTATTTTTCTCCTGAATATTCTCTTTTTTTCGAACGTTGACGTTTGTGGTCATTTACGAATTTAATATTCAATTTTTTAAAATATTATTGCAAAAAAATATAAAAAAAAATAATTTACCTTGCAAAATAAACTTTTCCCTGAAAGTGGGACGAAAATGGCACTTTTTTACCCTTTAGAAAAAAAATAATATTCTTAACCCTCAAAACACGTAATAGAACTTCACTTTTCCACCCTAGGGATGGAAAGAAAAAAAATTCGAAAATTGTTTTACCCCCTAGGGCGAAAAAGTGCTATTTTTAGTTTAAGTATATTTTATTTGAACAAATAATAAAAAAACTTTCCACCCTAGAGATGGAAAGATAGATAGAAAGATAGAAGTAGAATTTTTTTTTCTCCCTAGGGCGAAAAAGTGCTATTTTTGTAGGTTAAACTTTATTTAATTTGATTTTGACTTTTTTTAACAAAATGTGTTCAATAATCGAAATGTTTCCCTATTCAAATATGCAAATTATAAAAATCGTGGCTTATATTTTTGACACGCAAAAAATTAAATGGTAGATACAACAAATACGATAGTAAGATCTACCATTTTGTAGTACATTTTACCGCAAAAGTGGTAAATGTTATCACTTTTTGGTAAAATTTACCATCGTATTTGTTGT
>JABFPJ010006891.1:0-10447 GCA_022817425.1 Gryon sp. ZL-2020 | reverse complement strand
CAGATACTTTCAGCAATGAAACTGTATGAAAATTTGAGTTTAAACTGGAAATTTTTGTTTCAAATTTCAGACTATCTCAAGCTAGAATTTTTTAATCTGAAATAGTCGGAACTTTGAACCAGGGTATGCAAAATTACAAAATAATAATTTATTGTGATGGATTGGGTTATAAATAATGAAAATATCATTTAAATAAAATTGTTTTGGTTTATTTAAATTGTTCCGTCATCATTTACTCAATAATATTCTTAATAATGTTTGCATATTTCTTATATTTGGCATTCACATCTTCCACACCTGAATGTTTCATACGCAAAAATGACGTTTTCATCTCATTACGACTTTCATTTAATAAGACAGAACAGAAAAAAAGTAAGTGCGGTCATCATGATTCTCTTTTTATTCGTTAAAAGCTTAGTTAAATTTCCATGATCATTGCTTGTGTTCCAGTTATTTTGAACTTCTTCATATGACTTATCGATTTATATGGTTTATAAGAATTTCTGTTTCAAGTTTTATGTTATCCATGTATTGCTATCAGGTAAAAAAATTAAAAAAACACATTGAATGTGAAATAATACATGTTTTTGTACGTGTATGTATATATAAAATTATATATTTTCTATAGACTTTGTCATTTATGAGTGATAAAAGAAAAGTCTTAAGATACGTAGTATCAAGTTGTCGAGTATTATTTGGAATAGTATTTATAGCAAGATATGGTGAAAAATTAATAAATTGCAGTACAATGAGTGAGCCTGTGTAAGTATTATTAATTATTATTAATACATTGATGATAATGAATAATAATTAATAACAATACATTTTGACATTATCATTCTGTTTTTATTTATATAGATACTCTACAAATTGGTACATTCATAAGTCTAAAATCCGAAAAGTTATACATATAATGCACGTCAGAGCTTCAAAACCATGTGTAATGTCGATGTGTGGAATGTTCCATGTTGGTTTCGAAATGATTTCAAATGTACGAGAATTAATTTTATATAACATTGTATTAACTTAAAGAGACATCTCATATTTAATTATAAAGGACAATATTTCTATTAAAACAAATATCTCATTTTTACACTTCTCTGATGAGTGAGACATCAAAAATGACTTCAAAATTTAAAGCACTTTCGATGTATTTTTCTTTAAGAGGATGGACAAGTGCTGCTACACCGGAGTTAGTGTCTTTTTGATTTACACAAATATTATGATTTAAATTAAAATATGTGTAGGTACTCGATGTTCTTGAATAATGGGAGAAAATTTTCGTCTATACAAAATAATTTTTCGTTGTATAGAATAAGCAAAAAACATGAACAAAAAAAATGATAATGCAGATTTATATTTTTATTTGTTCACATTTTTTTTCAATACTGCATGTAAAAAAATAAAATTTTCTTTCACAGTTTAATTCTCCCATTCAATATAAACACCGACTATCTCATGAAATTCAATCATAAAAAGTAATAATTATATAAATCAAAATAACACTAAATCTGGTGGACAATGACTGTGCCATCCTTTTAAGAAGAAATATTTTTAAATTTTCTCGTAAAACGAAATATCTATTTGCATAATTATTGTTACCCTTGTTGTTCAAGATATCACCTTTTGTATAAAAAATCTGAAATGTCTTTTTTATGTTAAAAAAACGTCGATATTATTTTAAAAAATACAAGAAAAATAAAATGAAATTTAATTAATTTTTAGATCATATCAGTAGGAATATCTTATTTCACATTTATGAGTTCTGTAATGTGATGTAAAATGAACATAAAGTATAAAATATATGAAACTACAAATCTTAATTTTGTAAATATATAAAGTATATAAACAATAGATTATTAATATTAAATCCTTCATAAATTTTATTTTTATATATAATATGAAAATTTAATTTAATATTCTCAGTCAAATATACACTGAGAAATAAATTAATTTTTTATTAATTTATGGCTTTCAAGGTTTTTTTATAATAGGAATATGTTTCCAGGAATTAAAGATATTCAATTTCTTGTTAAGATATTATATTAAATAAAATAAATAAAAAATTAAAAAAAATACAAACAAAGCAAATGATTTGTTAATTGTTAAGTTAATTAAAAATTAAATTAATTAATTGTAATCTTATTTAAACATTTTTTAAAGGTGATACAAAAATAAAACTGCAAGCTTTAATTATTCAATTGTTGTAATATCAGCCACTTTAGATATGGTTACATAAATATCACATTATTTGTCAGTTTTTTTTTGTTAATTACGAAAGAAATAGATGTACCCTAACTAAAATGTAGTATACTTCTGCCAGAATGTCGCGATTTAACAATTAACAATGAATTAATAACTTGATTATTTTTTCGCAATAATATTCACCCTTATCATACAATATTATCTGCCATATCACTAATGAAAATGTATTATTAGTTATAACGACAATGTAATATTAATAATATTATTATATGATTTAATATAAAATTACAATGAACAATGCCCATCAACGTATGCTTATGAAATGTAAAGCAATAGTGTAATGTAGTACAAAAACGTAGACAGATCTTGAAATCAATCTTTAAAATTTTTATGAACAATTTATGTTTCTTATTATGAAGCGTATTTTATATTTAACTCTGTAATACTGACAAAATATAGTTCAGTGATAAGTGCAATTACTACTAACGATATTTTTAACATGAATTCGCTATCCTAAGTGAGATCGAAAAAGTTATTCAAATGGCATAGTTAACTATTATTTCAATGTACATTAGTAAATGATATAATTTTTGCATTAAAAATAAAGTTACTTCTCTCGATTGGTATTTACGCGCATAGCTTATTGTCGTTCAGTTATGTTCAATTATATTCTGATTTCACCTACTCTTTAATTACAATCAGAATCGAATGAAATAATACTTTTCTTTTAATGCAAATATTTAACATGATATAAGTATGCTTTATTTATTTTTTAATTAGAGCAATTATTATTCAATATTAATGAGACATAACAACGTTTCATAACATAACTTTTGCTTATTTGCAATGTTATTGATGGTACGTTAAATATATAAAAATTATTAAGCTTTTGGATTTGAAGAATAAATGTTAGTATATTCAAAGATATAATCAAACCCTATCAACATGCAATTTTAAAAGTTGCGGAAAAGTTACCTCATAGGAATCTCAGTGTCCCAAAGTTAACTTTGCGTCAACTCCGCGAAACTGAATGTTGACTGAGAAGAATCATTATCTTTATAATAGAAAATATTAATTATAATAGTTCAAAATTTAAACATCGCAAAAAATTACAGTTGAAAAATTGTACATTTTTTTATTTGGACATATAAATATTTCAGAAATATTTTTTTAGTTATATAACAACAAGTTTTTTGGAAATTTATATTAAAGACACATTTCTTAAAAACAGGGAGGAACGTTTTCTGTTATCCGGTTAATCTCGAATTGAATTTTAAAACAATAGTAAATTTTAACAACCTAAGTCTATAACGGCACTTCTAAGTAATTGTAAATTAGTAAATATATACAATTAATTATTTACATCATAGTCGCAATACATTTTATTAACACATAATAACATATCGTTTGATTTTTACTTTTCACTTATATAAATAATGTTTATAATTATTTTTAAAGATTTACTGCTGTCAAATGACTCAGTGTATAATCTGCTATAAGTCGATTCTTCGTATTTCCCTTTAATTTTACAAAATATATTAACTTAATATAAAACGATCATTTTATCACTTAAAATTGAACTTCTAACAAAAAGTTGTATAAAAATTAGAATCTACTGATTAATGTATAAATATGAAAATTCACAAGTCAAACTTAAGATAGAAAGCTACTTAACTCGTCATTTTAAGATTTACTTCAAAATTTGTTAATAAGTTTCTATAGATGAAATAGCACTTGCTTTTTTTCATAATTTTTGACCATTTAGTTTTTGAGATAATTCAATTTGAATTTTCTGTTTTTCCAATCGTTATGTCATTTTAAAGCAGCGAAATATACAAGTAAATCTTAAAATGCAAGTTGGGTAACTTTCTACCTTAAATTATTAAAATAAATATACATCATATGTAAACACATTATTAACAAAATGTCACACATTTTCGGAGTATGTAATGGAAGTATATAATATTGAACATTTTACATACAAGTAAAAAGTAAACAGTCAAGGTTCATCGTTAATTTAATAAATTGATTCATATATACATACATAATTTGTATTGAATAATTTGTTTATCGTATATATGAAATAAATAAAAATACAATGTATTATTTTTTACTTAATTTTAAATTTCTATTAACAATTATTATTGAGATTCTTAAATTTGTTCAGAGGACTGTTTTTGATTTTACGATAAATGTAAGTATGTTAATTTATATAATAAATACATATTCTCTTAAATAATTTTGTACATTTGATCAATAGCATTTTAGTGATATTATTCATAGCAGCAATTTTCTTTATGGAATGAATTTTTAATTAAGTTTAAAACAAAGTTTATAATTTAAAAAAATGTTATTTTGCAGTAGATATTTCATACAATCGTAGTATGTTATTTTTAATAAAATAAAAATCACATTACTTTCCAACAGCACTATTTCGAAGTATGAATAGTGCTTTTTATACCTGGAGTATCGACAAAAATTATTGCTCATGGCATTAATATTGCTCGTCTCACATATAAAAATTGGTTCTATATATTATTATAATAAATTATAAAACCTCTTCGATTTTTTGTGAAAAATCCAACTTCAAAAAGCAATATTTTTTACAAAATCAAATCAATATTTTAATAATTGAACTCAATGACACAAATGGCAAGATGTCTTATTTACCGCATAAGCATTTCTTTAAATGTCTACAAAAAATAGATCTTTAATCTTCAATTTGAGTGAAACACAAGTTTTTGTGATCAGAATAACAGTGCAAATTATAATTTAAAACCCGATATATCCGTTAATAATCAATAAAAAAATATGTTCTATAACTGAACCAAACATGTGGTTCTAAATTGTCTACCTTTAAATTGAGCAATCACGCAAAACAATTGTTAATAACTGACAGTAGGAATGACGTTACCCCTAATTATTAAAACGTTTTTGTTGTTATAATAATTAGAAGTTGTTTTCCTAAGAAATCAGTTTCAAAAATCCATCGAAAGTACTAAAAATTAATCAATATTATTACTGTCAACTATTTACAATCGTTTTGTGAAGATCCTGCAATCAGTACAAACTCAACAATCTATTTATAATGAATTCTTCAAGGTATCTTAAAATATTACATATGAACAATTATACCTTGAACAGATAAGTAACAATAAAACTTACTGTTTCCTTAATTCGTCATCATATAACATAAATTACAAATGTTTGTATTTGACTGAAATCAAAATTCCGTTTTAGCTATCATCACTATCACTCTCATCTCTTTCTTTCTGTTGCGCTTGTGGTTCCTCTTCATTACTCTTAGCAGCATCATTATTTTTATCCGCCGTAAGTTGTAATGTCCAGTTGGGCAGCCATTTGTTCACAAACCACCAATGAACCGAAACTCGTCCACCATGTGAGCATTCACCGCGTTCGCAGCGTCGTACAAGAGGACAAACTCCCGACGACGTAGAAGGACCGCCATTATCCCCCTGACGAATGCAGGAATCATCGCACGTGTGTTGACGAGGCTGTTGTACTGCATTTGCGGCGCGACTAGTGGATGGTGCGTTTATATCAAACGTATTGGTTGTATTATTGGTCGCGGTGGAAGAGAAAGAAGGGGAAGTTAAAGACGTAGAAGATGATGATGAAGTGCTTGGTTGTGGTGCTGAAGATTGATTGCTAGCAGTGGTGCTAACGGCATTCTCATCCAGAGAGTTCAATCCAAAGACCAGGCTTGGCCGATCAATGCGCCCCAAGTAGATAGCAGGGCTGTTATATAAAGGATTATTTACTAACTGATCCAGTCGTCCGAAGTAAATGGCGCTGTTGAGATTTGACAACATGCGTCCTCTGCAGGTACAATTTGTAGGATCACGACATTGACAGTGGCGACGTATAAGAGATTCCGGATTTGGATTCAAAGGGAAACGTGAGTAAGCGTAATCACCGCCACGACAGAAGGTACACCGACAACTACGAGGAATTTGATATATGTAGGGTAATCTGCAAATGTACAAAATGAATAATTAGAATTATTTTCTTAACA
This sequence comes from Gryon sp. ZL-2020, assembly GCA_022817425.1. Classification (NCBI taxonomy): domain Eukaryota; kingdom Metazoa; phylum Arthropoda; class Insecta; order Hymenoptera; family Scelionidae; genus Gryon; species Gryon sp. ZL-2020. The sequence goes on along the minus strand of JABFPJ010006891.1, from coordinate 4,206 downwards.
GTGTTCTTACTTTTTTCTTATAAGAAGAAGTAAAATGCCCAGAAATTAAGAAGTAAATAAATTTATTTTTCGTTACTCGGGGAGGGAAAATGCCATTTTCCTCCCAAGGGAGATTTAGGAACATGGCTGTTTTTCCTCCCTCGTAACGAAAAATATAGTACGCAACATGGGGGATGATCGGAAATTCGTTTCCCTCGCGGTTACAAACCTCGCCTTCGGCTCGGCTTGTAAACTCTGCTCGGGAAAACGAATTCCCGATCTCATCTCCCTTGTTGCGTAATGTACTATTGTGGATATGCAGATATTTATTTGAATATTGTACCTGTTGTTAACAGAAGCATCTTGAAATCTAATGGAACGTTCTTGAATATCCAAGCAGCGATGACACAGATGTCGACAAAAATGACAGCCACAGTTTCTTGCATTTGTATGACTTCCGATAGATTGGTTTTGCATGTGCCTTTTATACGAACTTACGTAAGAAATATTTTCACTTGAGAAACAATTGCGACCCAAAAAGTATGGACAAAATTGATTTCTTATATTGCGAGGACCCGCTGCTTCCATGTACAAATTTCTTGCTTGATAATTGTAATAATTATTAGCACCTCTGTCGATTGCATCATTGCCAATTCTTCTTTGACCGTTATTAATTTGATTACCTCCAATGGGCTCGTACATATGATCGTCAAACGCATCATCTTCGCAGTCAAGTCTTTCATAAATATTCTCTTCTGGTTCGTGTTGCTGTTGTTGCTGTTGATTTTGTCTTGCCAAAAGATCCACAGGGTTTTGATAATTCGGATTTAAATAAGCTGCGTTTCGATTATTTCCACTGCGATCACGCTGTGTACCAACTCGTGCAACATTTTGGTAACTTTCTTCACGATGTTGATTCATTACCACCACCGCGAGTTCTCCATTTTCATATCGATGACAAATACATCTCGCCCCTTCACAATCATGTCTTAATCTATTCAGATCTTGAATTGCGGAAGCCGCACGTATCGCACCGCTGGGCACGACGTCATTAGAAACAAATCCTTGCTCCGCAGATTCTTCTGCTGTCGGATCCTGCGACTGTTCGGCAGTGGATGAAGTTGTTCCTGATGAAGCCGCTGCATTCCCAGCGGTTGCTAATCCTCATACAGATGTTATAGGCGGTGCTAATGGCTTGTCGATAATGGCAACACCAGCGTAACTACGTCCAATGCCCATACAAGTTGGTAACATCGTCCACGTATTTGTCGCTGGAGTGTACACTTCCACTGATGCTAAATTTGACGAGCCATCGTCTCCGCCGACGACATATAGAAGACCGTTCATTGCAACGACACCTAATAAAATAAATAAAGCATGAATATTATATTATACCCGAATTTTATTAACAAATGAACTCAGAGTGACTATAATTTTAATTACCAGCATTTCGGCGACAAAATGTCATATCACTAACGTAAGACCATTCGTTTGTTTCAGGATTAAAAGCTTCGACGGTTTTTCTAACTAATGGCCCATCGTGACCTCCCACGGCATACAAAATACCATTTAAGACGCCAACTCCTGCGCCGCTTCTACGTGCCGACATTTCAGGTACTGGTTTCCATTGATCTTTCTCGGGATTGTAACATTCAACACTAGATAAACATTGTCGTGAAGCACCGTCATATCCACCAACCTATAATATAAAAAAAGTTGTGATATTTAGATTCTTATTTGTTGAATTATATTTAATACCGTAATGAAACTTAAGCAATTACCGCATAAAGCAACCCTTTGACTACGCCGACACCAACACTGCTTCTTCTAGTAGACATGGATGCGATCATTCGCCATTCACGAGTTTTTGGATCGTACATTTCTGCAGAATTTAATCCTGATGATCCATCAAATCCTCCAACCTAGAAATTGTAAACAAATAAATTTATACAGAATGTACTTGAGTGCAATTGTGTGTAATCAATTTGTTTATACTTACGGCATAAATGCAATTATTTAAAACTGCAACACCTAATGTTGATCTTCTAGCTTCCATTCCCATACAAGCCGACCATTCATCGGTGTTCGCATCGTATACGTCAACAGTTCGAACCCTCAATGAGCCATTAAAACCTCCAACGGCATATACTCGACCTTCAAGAACACACAGACCTGAAAGTACACATTTTTTTTATTAGTAATAAAAGTGAAAGTTTTATTTTCAAACTTTATTTAACATAATAGAAATAAAAATATGTGTGCTACAATAATTACCAGCTCTGCAACGTCTTGTCGGTAATTCTGAAACTTGATACCATCTTTCCTCTTTAAAATCGTAGCATTCGACACTTCGAATTGCCTTCGGTGCTTGACCGCCCACAACTAATAATACTTTTGGTAATCCTCTTGGTTGTCGAGGTTTTGTTCTCGGTGTTTTGATCAAAGATTTTTGTTCTCCCTTAAGTAAATGATATTTTAATGCTTCTATCAGATAATCTTTACCTGCAAATTAATTATTACAATATTAAATGCATAGTTTATAATATAATTTTCTTTCATTTAATGAAAACAATATGGTAATGTTCAATTTACATTGTAAATTAGCCTTGAGCAGAGGTTCTTCTTCCACGCGAACTAAATAATCCTGCGATAATAATGGAAGTCTCACATGTTCCATTAATTCCGCTAAAAATGTGCTTCTGGTGTCAACATCATGACGAACCCAGCTTATCACACATTCGAACACTTTTTCCTCTGATGGTACAGTCAGTCTATCACTACGTATTAATTTTGATACTTGTTGCGCAGTTAACGTCAAAAATTCTTCTCCCTCAACAACTTCACTGTAAAGATACCAATGAAAGCGATTAAAAAAACCTTATTTTAATAATTTGTTAATATCTTTGATTTATTTGATATTATATTTAATATATAATTATTAATTAATTATTTACGTGAAATGTTGTTCTATATAATTATCCGCATGGGACAATAGCTCCATACAACCGTGTAAATCTGCGAAAGCTCTTATTCCAAGACAATTAGTTGGATGCAGCTGAGCTTGCAAAAAATCGCAACAAGCGTCTCTGACGTCAGTCAATTGTAAGAGATTTGCCGCCGGCAGCAGAACTTGCACATTATCTTCCGTAACATGTACTTCAGCTGAGTATACATAATCAACGAGCAATTCAAGGGCGTTACGATCAACACCCTGTAGTGTCACTCGTGTTTGATCGCGCTCTTCAAAGCTCGTGAACATTGCATAAAAATAGGGACTACATGCTGCCAGAACCATTTTGTGAGCCGCTACTTCTATTCCACCGTCTGCCACCAGAATTACATCACATAGTAAATTTTGCCTGAAAATCCAAATAAATATTCGTCATTTTTATTTTGTACTTAATAAATAATCAATTTGATTATATTGAAAAATAAAATTGTTACATACTTCCTCATAACATTAATAACTTCAAATACACGATTCGTGTGATGATAGTTTCGGTAGGGTGGTTTGTCTTTCCCATTTTCACGTGGAATGTGCTTTTGAGAACTCTCATCAAGAGAGTTTTGACTTGCATAGCGTAGAAGTAGACAGCTGAAGAAAAGAAGTAATTTTTGTAATGGAGTATAGTTAATAACTTCGCATAATTAACGATATACTTGTGTTACTAATAAAGTATATAAAATAAAGGTTTTATTAAAAAATAAATTAATTAATTAATGATTTAATTTATTATTTTCTAATTAATAGTTTATGATCAAATACAAACACATTTGATATTTAAAGATTTCTTAGGCTAATTGAATACATATACTACTATATATAGTAATGTTGAAATCTATCAAAGAAATTAATTTATACAGAGAAATTAATATCTTCTGTAATAAGATATATAATTGTTTATAAAGTCTTTCTAAAGGTGAATATCATTTTACATTTACTAATATAAAAAAATTGTATACCAATAAGTTTTTTGTACTATCATACCTACTTAAAAGATATTCGTTATCATTTAAATGTACACAATAATATATATACTTGCTGACAAACTTATTAAAATACATTAATATCAAAAAACTAGTCTTAATGAAAAATGAACTTTTTATTGAATTTTTAGTTGCATCAAAGATGTTGTTAAATAATTATGCAACATAAACATTTTATTGTGTAAAAAACTAATTTTTATGTAACATCAATGGCAAATATGTGTAAACATCATTGAGCCT
>JABFPJ010006890.1:0-10448 GCA_022817425.1 Gryon sp. ZL-2020 | reverse complement strand
TTACAAACTTTAAATATAAAAAACTTTGCAACAAATGAAATTAATCTGTTTTTTATTAAAAAATGTTTTAATAAAATTTATTATCTTTCTCATCGCTTGTACAAAAATATATTTTTACATTACTCACTTACACTATTTACAACATTAGCTTTATCTATATCCATCTCTTTGAAATGTAATAGTTACCACCATGATTACGTGCAATTCGCGATACAAAACATCCTTCTACTTCAGAAACACTCAAACAACGCCAAGATTCTTACATGTCTGCGGCAATTTTGTGAACTCTGTATGCTTGGAAATGCTCATCGTAGAAAGTAAAATTGGAATGTTTTTTTTTGATACTTGATAATAATTCATTTCATTGAATTATTATTTTTAATATTTTAAACAAATTTTAATATTTCAGATTTAGGCAATTATATAATGAACATGTCATATAGTTTTACTTTGGGAAAAAAGTGGACGCTTGTTACAAGATGCCTGTGAGAAACATCTAAGAAAGTCTGTATTGCGCGTTCAGGCGCAATTGTCACAGGCGTACGAAAAAGATTATGATACGCTTATCCCTGGACACGTGTGACAAGCGTCTTGTGCTATTGTTGGAGTTGCGCCGCGCGCCTGTAGGATACGTGAATTTATAATTGTCCAGCGCACTTCGGACAAGCGCGCCAGAAAAGTTTCTCAATTGACTGGATGCTTTATACAGTTGTCCTATAGAAAATTTTTTGTGGCACAACTCTCACAAGCGCGCTGGTTGCGTGTCATGGTTGTCTCCAGCTTTCAGTGTAGCATCCAAGAACGCCAAGAGAACCATCGAAATCAAAAACAAACTTGCAGCCGAATTTCAGGTTAACCTTTAGAGGACGGCGTCATTCTTTAATGACTCGCCACTATAGTGGCTTCCCGCCCGGAAAAAAAATCAACCTTTTTTTCGAATTCAACCAATTCGAATTATATATCCACCGTATTATTTTATTTAATAATTAACCAAACCAACAAAAATATATTAAAAAGAAGAAACGAAAAGAAAACCAAATAAGTTTAACGTCATTTTTGGTACATTCATTACTTATGATGATAAATTAGCTTTCAAAATAATTTTTCATGTAACTTAAATTGGGTTTAAATGTTGAATTTTTTATAAACAGAATTACTTTAATTATTATCTATTAAGTTACAAAAAAGAGAAATTTGGTAATAAAAATTTACTCTAATAATTTACGAAATTCGAATAGGCGAAGAATAAACATACATTTTTGAAAAAATAAGAACATTGACAAATGTATGGAAAATAAAAGAAACTATCGTGTGAAGTATAACGTAATGAAGCCAATTTTAAACTCGAAAATCTGCCAAAATTTGAAACAAAGTATTGACAGAAAAAAAAAACTTAAAAGAATTAAGGTGATTCTTCAGTGCTAATACACCGGAGTTAGTGTCTTTTGAAATTATAAATTATTCATAAAGAATTGAACTTTAAAAAATATGTCATTTCATTCTTTGATCGTGGGAGAATGTTTTGGTTAAAGAAAACTTAAATTTTGTTGTTTACCTTTTGCTCCGTAATCTCCCCCGTATTTTTTCAATCTCCTATATACTACAAAAAACGGGGGAGGTTACGGAGCAAAAAGTAAACAACAAAATTCAATTTTTTGTTCACCAAAAAATTCTCTCACGATCAAAGAATGAAATGACATATTTTATAAAGTTCAATTCTTTATCAATAATTTATAATTTGAAAATACACTAACTCCGGTGTATCAGTATTGAAGGATCACCTTAAACTTCTTTTATCCTACATTTTAATTTTGTCCGTCTTTTTTCGACTGGTTGGAAGATAGATTTACTGACCTCACCGAGATCTTCAATATTCCATTTTCTCTCGTTGCCACAAAGTAAACCCGTTGCCACGAAGTAAAGCTTCATCGCTCGATAACCACGCAACGATGAGTCACATATTTTACTCCGAAGGAACAAGAAGAAGAAAAAGAAGCGAGAGCTTGTAAAGATTTAGTTAACCGGCAAGATGTATTTTTCAGCCATTGATAAGAGTGATCGCAAACAATTTCGCTCAAGACACGGACTCAATTGAATTGCTTGATGTGACACCGTTCAAACAGCTATACATGACAAACTCAACATGAAATACGATCGTAAAGATAATCCTGAAATGTTCATTTTTTCAGTCCTTGTAAATTTTTATACAATTCGTCAATTTATATTTAAGATATTACTGAAATGAATATTTAAACATGTACTGTGAAATGGATAGTTGATTGACTATTTAAATGGTGCAAATAATTATTTAAATAGTTAAAACAATTATCAGATAGTAAATTAAATTATGCACTTATGCACGCAATGTAATATTGAATAAGTAGTTAACTTAATTAATAAATAAACTTATTATTAAGCTAAAAATATAATTCAGATATAAATGCAACATAACATTTCTTCAGTTACGAAAAATTCAACAAATTAAAGAAGCACAGGAATTTCCGGCTTGTTCGTATAGTAAAAGTATTAAATCGCGACAAGAATGAGTGATGAAATCACGCGACACTTTTTTTATGTGAGAATAAATTAACGCGCCTAACCTTTCGTCATTTGAAGTGGGTCGACGTAATCTTGCGACTCGACCTAAATCGCGTCGTTATTATCATCTTTGGTCCTTTTTCCGCCACCATCACAAAAGATGAATGTTAAAAAAACACTCCCATTTAAGCGTGAAAAAATATTTTAAATGCATGGATTTAACGAACCAAACAATACGTTGAATTCAAACTAATAAGGAATTGATATGGAAATGTTAAATTTGTAGTTAAATGCGATTAGAATCGATTTCGATAGATTGTGGTTTTACATGCGAAATTTTGTTGTTAGATTTGAGGCATGAGAGAAATTGAATATTTGTTTAGAGCTGGGTGTATGTATTGCATATGTAAATGTGTCTGAGAGTTAATCCAACTGAAATCGAGTTTGAGTAAATGTCATTTATGGTGTGTGTATTTAAATTTAATTTAAATATGCCTAGGACTTTCATGACGAGCAAATTTAAAACAAAAACCAACAACTTGTTGTTCTTTGAATTAAGTCACGTAATTAATCTTTGTATACAATATTTGTAAGTAATTTTAAAATTATAATTAATTATTAGCATAAATGTAACGATAATGTAGATTTCTGAGCTTTTTGCAGTTTTTATTAAAAATAAAAAAACTCAATCATAATTAAACAAAAGAACAGCCGCGAGTTCATTTCCATAATTCAAGAGGCAATCAATGTTTCTCTTGGGTCAACATCGATTTAATTTCAAATAATCACACGAGAATCAACTGTTTGAGAACAAATGCGAAATTATGATTTGTTTGTAGTATCTGGTTGATTGTTTCCTTTACAGTCTTGTTAGTTTAACACTAATTGTAGAATACATTAAAATCAAACACACTGTTCTTAAATTAACTTTTAAAATATAACTTCAACCATTAAAGGCAATAGCAAATCATTAATCAAATATACCAAGAAATTGTCTAATTACTTAATATAATAATTAATGAATATAATAATGTAAAGACAAAGTATTTGAAAAATCCATAGATATAAAGAAGAAGAAGAAAAAGAAGTAAATGAAATGAAAGAACAATAATCTAATAAACTAAAAGCAAATATTCAGTTAGCTGAGATCTTAAATAAAACACGATACTATCTTAACGAAAACGGAATTTCGTTTTTGCATGATAAATATTTGGACCCGTCAGTCGAGATATAGACATACTGTTTGACTTTTGCATTGAAATGAATTACGGATTTGATGCTATAAATTTGAAATAGCACGTGTTATTAGGAGAAATTCCGTGACGTGTTGAGATTGTTTAAATTGAAACATGGTCCATCAACATACGAGTACAAAAACCACGATAAAAGTTTATCCCTCCTTTTTAAATTATGAAAAGTAGACAAATTTTTCGTCTTCTTCGTTTTCATCTTATTCTGTAATTTTTGGCAATATTTCAAACAACCATTAGAACTTCAGATTCAAAACTCACCGGAACAGCAAAAATCCTAAGCCCGTAACAGCGGCACGTCGAACATCGTCATTTACGTCTGATACCTACAATAATTATTAATAATTTTATTCGTTTTGATTTGTTTTTTTTTTTATTAATAATAAATAGTAGATATTTACAGCAACATGAAGAAGTTTTCGTATAGCTTGATTATTTCCAGTTCCGCAATAAGCCATTGCGAGAGTATACATTCCACTTCTCCGCAAAATGGGATCTTTATCAGCACTTAAAGACGTCACCAAGGGATCAGCCTCCTCCAGTCGTCCATACATAGTAAACGCAATGCCTACTGCAAGACCGCGCAATATTTTTTCATGCTGAGTCTCTTGGGCATACTGTATTATTCAAACATTAAAATAAAATCATCAGTTTTGTTTTCAATATATTTAAGTAGTTGTAATAAGTTTGAAAAATAGTTATTACTATGATTATATGAGTATTTCTTATAATTATAGTTTTGTTGGAAGAATGTATATTTTCAAGTATTTATATATATATATTCAAGCTTAAGCAAATTTTATAGTCATTTAAGTAAAGGAGAAGCAAATAGAAAAAAAGTTAAATGTTATAATCACTCAGTAAAATGACTAAGTGGCGAATTGGTAATACAATTAGTATCACCGAACACGAAGTGTTCGAGAACGTTTTAAGAGTTTGCATTACGACAACAAATTGGAAATCGATAGTCAGTATTGTAAGGCAAAAGCAGATGAAGAATTTAAACATAAAAAAGTGCATTTTGTTGTTTTCATTGTTATATAAACAATTTATCATTAATATTAAGACGATGTTCAACGTTTTATCTAAATTTCAACTCTAAATAAATCCAGTTTTTTGCATTATATATCTGTATTATGAGACTATTCTTTTATAGTTTTCAATTTATTTAACCAAATACTTACAGCAACCATATCTTCGATTGCTTGGGAAGACTTTGAGCCAAGCATCACCATTCCCATAGCAATGCCAGCTGCCTCGCCGGTGACTGCGTCATCTTGATAGAGATTGAATTTCAATTGCTCGTAGACGTCTTGACGGTGACTTCCCATCGCAGCCAAACCCAGACCAAGACATCCTCCATGTCGTACCATCTACAAAATAGACAATAAGAAGCAAATAAAGTTATTTAATATTTAGTAGAAAATAAATATTTAACCTAAAGAACTAAATTACTCAATTTATATATTCTTATTGGTGATAATGAAAAAAGGAAATTATCCTAAAATATTGATATTAAATAAAAGTAGAACGACAATCGATTTCCGCAGAAGAAAAAAGCAGAACAGGCTTTTAATTTATCATTTATAAACATTATCGACAAATATATGAAGATAAAAGTAATAAGTAAATTATATAAATAAAAACTATGTTTGCTTGAGCATTAATAATTCATTTGTACTTTCGACTGATTTATTTGTGAATCTAAAATTTATCGTAGATATTATTATTCATCAGTACAATAGTACCAAAATTAAATATTGGATTTTATTAAGTATATTAGCTAATTTAATACAATGATAATCGTTGAAATAGAGAACAAAAAATGGAATTGAGAATTCAACTAATGGATAACTGTATAAACATTTTATTGTTTGCATTATTTATATATGTATGTTAATTCATATTATATGTTATTAACATGAATGACCCAAAATTTCGACCCGTTTTATTTTTTACGCGATAACTAAATATTTATGACCTATAAAAATTGTTTTTTAAGTTATATAAATTAGTTGTTAACATATTTACATTGAAATAATAAACGGAAATATTATTTTAAGGTATATTAGTAATATTTAATTTATTTATTATTATTAAATAAAACTCTTAAGATTTTGTAGAATGTTTAAATAGACGATTCAAAGACAAACTGACTACTCACGTCATTAATATCTATAAAGTAAGATTTAAAAGTATTACAATTTCTTTTTTGAAAAGTTTTGAAAAATGTTTCATCAATTTTAATTAAAACGAATGCTATCTCAGAATAGATTAACCTTATACAGATCCTATATAACTTCTGTAACCAATTTTTGTAAGATTAATGTGTTCTGTGCGATTCAAATTATTACAGATAAAAGTAATAAACGATTCTGCAAAATATTAGCTTTATTCGGTATTAATGAAAGAAACCTACAATTGAATTTCAATATTTTAATAAAAAAAATTAGAACTTGAAATGAAAATTACTTTATTGACTTTTATAAAAAAAACGTCTCTTGCAATAAATGTATTGTGAGATAAATAAGAAGTTCAGTACATGAAATCTATATCGTTATCTTTATTGGTCATTCAAAGCCCATTTTCATTTTGACCTATGCTTTGCTATCAAATGGCAGTTATGTGGTCGTAAAATACCCCTCGCTTTATTTCATTTTACCCTGCTTTGTGTTAATGTCATGTATAACGTGCGACAAGCATCAAAGACAAAGTCATAAACAGTAACATTACAGCTTTGTTCGCATGTATTTAAAATGATTTTGCGGGAGAATAAATGGACTTTTCAAAATTTAATTGTATATGCTTTCAAATAATTTCACCATTTTTCTTTATGGAAAATGGTACATTATAAAGATCATCAAATTTATGTATTAAAAAACCTGTTTTTTTTCTTTCTAAGATTCATATAAGAAATAAAAATGTTATATTCTTAATTTAAGTTAGAAAGGAAGGTAATGATTTAATTTTTGTGCTACATACTTCATTTTGTGCATCCTTTAATTGGCCTAAAAGATAATCAGTTATAGCAGCACCATGATTGGCATGAATGAGACCGAGAGCATACAGACCGCCACCCTCCGAATAACCAGCTCCTGAACCGGTATCACGTGGTAAATAGGTTTGCATTAAAGTCAAGGCATCTTGTTCATGACCCCGATGAATCACTCCTAGGGAAGCCGTGGCTGTTAATTTCGCCCAATTAGTTGCGCGTGCCAGCCACTCCAAATTATCTCTACAATTTATAATGAACAAAGTTGAACAAATAATGAAAATACATTCTTAAGTAAAATTAATTAAAGTAAAAATAATTCAGTATTATTGTTATTACCTTAAAAATTGGTCACTTGTAGTACCAGAATGCATATAAGCATTTGCAATGACGGTCGCAGTATGACAAATTGAAACGCGAATTGAATCTTTTGTGTTCTTTAAAATAAGCATATCTGTATGATTGCTGCGAATTAAAAATTGTAAATGTAAATCAATAGAAACTTCACCACTAAGAATGCTGGAAAGTGCGTCTACTCGTTTTTGTTGTTCTCTTTCTTCAGCATTCTATAAAAAAATTACAAAATTAGTATCTTTTGAAAAATATAATTATTAATGAATTAAAATATACTTTTTTAAGAAAAAAAAAACCAACCAAGCTTTCAATACTCCTTTGCACTTTTTCTTCTTCTTTTTTCGTGTCTGCTTCGGCATTTTCACTTGATTCCGCTGTACCTTCCGAATTAGTGGAATTTGGTTTTATGATTGCTTTTAACATAAGATCGCCAGGAATTGGCGCAGTAGCTCTGAGAGCTTGAAGCACACGACCGAGGAATTGTTGTGTCGCGGACTCGTAAAGATCAAACGCGATCTGATAGGCCATAAGCACCATATCTGTGGAGCCTTTGCTGAGTCGATCCAGAAGATCAGCAACGGCTAGTGGATCGTCCAGGAAGATCAAACATTGACACATATTAACGTAATCGGGTGTGCCAAGATTGCGATATAAATTCACCAAGCAGCGTAGCACTGTATTACGAAAGCCACGATTCTGAATCAAGCTCATTACCACTTGAAAAGCATAGGATAACATTCCACTCACGTCGTCCTATAAAAAATATTTACTAGTTTATTTTACGGAAGAGATTTAATATATAAAAAATAAATTTACGTTGTATAAAAAAGGTAACAAGAAAGTATTAAGCATTTATTATTATTATTCTTATTATTATTAATTTATTACACCTCGAGTAAACTCACTTGGCTTAAAAATTTATTTAAAAGTTAATTTGACAGTTATTTTAAGTAAAATATTATTTAAAATATTGTAAAAATAAGCACAAATCCATATTAATCCATATTAATAAAATTGGTGAGAGTATGAAGTTGGTTGCTATGCGTCAAAGTATTATTGTTCAAAATGCGCAATGACATATTTACAATTTGACAGGTTTAACATAAAAACAAAAAGAATATGATTAAAAACATAACGAAATAAAATCCACGGAGCGCGCGATGCGCGCTTTAACCTAGTAATTATAAGACTGAACAAACAAACTTTATTAAAACAAATACGTACGGATTTCATAATGGCAGCCTCAAAAATGTCCATACGACGAGTCTCAAGAGCAAGGCCCAAAGCCTGCCGGTACTGATTATCATCCAAACATCGTTGGAACATTCTGTTGACAATGCCTTCTAATCGGGGATCAATTCCTTTACTTCCAGGCGGCAATTTGCCTTCTGCCTCTTGTACTCTTTGTTGAGTATAAAAATCAATACATTTTGCTGAAAATTTCAATATTACATGAAAATACAAAAAAATTTTTTACATTTTATAATTTTATGATGAAATAAACAATAATTTACCGATTGTAGTATCCACATATTCATTGCGAGCATTGACATCAAATAACTCGCCAGCTCCGAGAGCATAAGTCAGCGAATCTTCGAAGCTGCCTAAATGATAAAACACTTTGCTAGCGACTAAGGCGGCAAGCTGATGTTGATTGAAATTTTTATCTTCATGTAAGATTTCTCTGAAAAAAAATCGTTAATTAATAAGTTACGTTAACATTAAACATTAAAGCCGAATGTTATTTTTAATGATTAAAATAAACTTACATTTTCTCAATTGCTTCTGAAATTTCTGGCCAAAATTCATCGACAATCATGTCTAATTTTTTTAGTGCAAACACTTTTAATTCTGGCATAGGTTCCTCCAGAAGGGAAATAATTCCCGCTAAAAATTAGAATAAAAAATAAACGAAAGATTAATATTATATTCTCAAATCCAAATAATAAACACTTATAATTCATATAATTTGCAACAATAAAAAATAAATCACATAACATAATATTTATATTAATATATATCATATCACTTTATTTTATTTTATAAAAGAAGTTAATTATTTAATAGAAGAAAGAATTTCATAAACTGATACAAAGAAATTTCGGAAAATTGTAAAATGTCATAACAAATTCTCAAATATAAAGTGAATCCCGAAAAATGTATAAAGATTTCATTATATTTATAATATTTTTTATTACTTAATTGTTATATTAATATATTAATTTATAATGAAAAGATTATTTATATTAAACCATATTATTTAAATGATCATTAGAGGTTAAGTTTATCACAACTTGCAAATCATTGTAAACATGTGATATTGCACAAAAGTTATTTCAAACTTGAATACTAAAAAGAATAAATAAACAAACAATGTAACATTATAAAATAAATAATTTACCTGCTGAAGTGATGTTCATTTTATATTTATTATTTGAGCACTTATATTCACCAAGAGGTTTATAGGTTTGTTAGTTTTAGATTGTGGTCGCCAGAGACTAAAATACTCTATGAAAGCCAACACCGAGAAGTTTGTACAACACCGAATCCGCGATTTTTCACACAAATTTGACACGGCAATGAAACACAACTTGCGTCTTTTAACGTCACAGACTGCGCTGCTGTAGATGTACAACTCACGTTTGTACATAACAGAGTGACAGATGCGTGACCATATTTACTGTTGATATAAAAGATCTCTAATTAAATTTCATTATCGATAAGAATATAGTTTAAAAAAATGTTTAACGCCGAGATAACTCTCGACCTAAAATTGGGATCCGTACGTAAGACCGAATGGTTACAACGCCGAACCGATGTAACGCCGAATATTCGCACCTCCGAACGTACACTTGACCGAAAGATTACAGCGCCGAAAGTGACTTTGTCCGTAACAGTCGTAGCGCCTTCTTCTTCTTCTTCTTTATTCAATAGCTCCAAACCATTGGTTTATAAGTCGTAGCGCCGAATGAACATAAATCCGAATAGTGAAAATACTCTTTAGGCTTAAGACGAATTTACAAAAGCAAATAAGAACACATTGTTGTTTCATCTTAGTGGACATCAATATTCAATGCTTTAAATTAGATAATTTAAAGCATTGAATTAATTGAATGCTTTAACTTAGATAATTTAAAGCACTGCATATTGATATATACTAAGATAAAACAACAATGTGTTTTTATTCACTTTTGTAAATTCGCCTTATGCCTAAAAAGTATTTTCACTATTCGGATTTATGTTCATTCGGCGCTACGACTTTTACGGACAAAGTCACTTTCGGCGCTGTAATCTTTCGGTCAAGTGTACGTTCG
>JABFPJ010006889.1:0-10450 GCA_022817425.1 Gryon sp. ZL-2020 | reverse complement strand
TGATATGATATGATATGATATGATATGATATGATATGATATGATATGATATGATATGATATGATATGATATGATATGATATGATATGATATGATATGATGATATTTTTTTAATTATTCAATAGAATGTTATTTGTTTCAGTAAATGTCAGTCGATAATCTGAATATTTTGTATTGCAACTTGTAAACGAAGTTTCGTGTATTGAATTGTCTGCGTAGCAAAATGTCGCGATTCCTTATTGTCATTTCAATTCATGATTGAGAATTGATTTTGCCGTTAGTTTAACGTTCGTTACAACTTTGTACGACTTATGTGATTGTCAAGAACGTTATTGTTGAATTATATGGCGTCAGTCGCACGTTTTGTTGAAAGAAACTCAGACGCAAGAACAGAGAAAAGACATGGTGAAATAAATTCAATTGTTTCGAACGAACGTGCAGCTGCAAAAGTTTGGCTGACCACACCTTGAGCTTATCTACTGCTCTTGAATACAAAACAATTTTCCACTTTTGTTTCCGTGAAGTGCATAATTATGTGGCTCTTATTGACGAGTGAACTCAAGTTTAAATTGATCGCGAAGATGAATGACCAATTCTTGGTACACAGACGATAAGGAAGCATTAAATTTTTTTTTCAAATTTTAATTTTTTATACTTTTTTGAAAAATTCATTTTTTGCACAATTCAATTGCAGATGTTGCAAATTTTTGTAAATTTCCATTTTTGCATTCTTGCAATTTTGTGCAAATTTCAATTTTTTGAAAATTTTTTGGACATTTTAATTTTTTTCAAATATTTTGAAAATTCCATTTTTTGGCCAATTATTTGCAAATCGTAAATTTATTAATTTGCAAGGAAAAGTAATTGTAAAAGTATAAAAATGATTTTCATATAAATAGTGGCTAAAATGTAAGGGACCAGTTTTTTAATTAAGTTTTTGGATTCTGTTAATTTTTTAGTTTTTTAAAATTATTTTTTAAGGGTGTTTTTAGATTTTTTTATTAATTTTTGTTAACTTCTGTTAGTTTTATTAGTTTTCTCATTTTTTTTTCGAATAATTTCTATAGTTTTTATTTTAAAAGATTTTTATTCTTTTTTTCTTTCGTTTGTCAGTTTTCTAAATTTTGTTAGTTTTCTAAGTTTTCTCAGTGTTCTTAGTTTTTACCAAATAATTTTCATAAATTTTGTTATTTTTAATAGTTCTTTATTATTTCTTCTTGATTTTCTTATTTTTATTTTTTCTTAGTTTTGTTAGTTTTCTAAGTTTATTCAGTTTTATTAGTTTTTTTCCAAATAATGTTTATACACTTTGTTATTTTTAATAGTTTTTTATCATTTTTTCTTAGTTTCCTTAGTTTTGTAAGTTTTCTCGATGATCTTAGTTTTTGTAATTACTTTTTCTACGTTTTGCTTTTTATCGTTATTAATTTTCTGTTATCTTTTTTAGTAATTATGAATTATTCATATTTAAATTTAATTACTCAAAGAGTAATTTAATAGATCCTAAGAAATAAATAAAAGTAATAAAAAACATTATTTGTCACGTAATAAATTATCTTGAATGATACATTCAATTACAACCACCCTAAAGACAGATAAACTCCGCAAATAATAGTAATATAGAAATCAAGAAAAAGCAAAAAAAAAATGAATCGAAAATTAGTATTAGACAATAATATCTTCATTTCCCTACGTTTAATTTTGTCTGACGCCTTAACAACAAAAAATATCACTTCACAATTGTTGATTTAACTTAGCACATTGTAATATTATTTCACAAGGTGAATCGTTTTATAATCGTCGTAAAATTTTATTTCTTCATAAATCTTTTATATCAGCTCCGATAAAATACAATTTATTTCTTGACACGCAATGCAAACGAATTATTACTTCGTTGAGTAAAAGAGACACTCTCATTGACCAAAAAGCCTCGCTGAAATGGCGTAATTAATAATAATTAAAAAAAAAAAAAAAAAAAAAAACCAAGTTACTCTTTCAATGTTATGGCCATTTTATATGAAGTGCTCTTAGCGGACAATTAATTTTGATATCAAAATAATAATGTTAATGTGTTTAACCCGCGCTTGAAATATTTTCTTTTTTACAACTTGTGATAAGCTCAACATGTCTTTACAGTTATGTTAGTCGTTTTTTTTAATTCAACTGCAAAAAAGCAGTTATTTCCAAATGCGCGAGATAAAATCGAATGTTTTTTGCGACATTATCCCCTAATTTATCTGAAATAAAATAAATAATAAATAACAAGTTTTAAATTATAATCTCTGCCCCAAGTTTACGATGAATTCCGGCGATTTCATGAAACAAAATGTTATTTATTATATTTTTTGCAATGAAACTGCTGAGAATGTTAATTTAAAATATAATCTTTTTAATCGCAAGTTTAATGCCGTAACTAGTCGAGATAATCTTGGGTGTTAGTGAATGTGTAACTTGGCATTCACACAATCATATAACATAAGCGTTACATGACTTCTTCGTGTGATAAAATAATTGTATAAATTACCTTACAAAACCCCTGTTTACATATGAATTATACACAGTTAAGAAAAAAGATATTTTTACGGTAGTAACAAAATAATAGGGCATCGCCAAAAAGTAAATTAGGCTTTATTAAGGTAAGCCCAAATAATGTAGCTTTTCTATGGTTGCCTAACTAATCCTAACAGGGGTTTATATAGGTATGCTTTAATCGGGAAATCCTATATTAGTCCCTTATATCTCTTTAAAGGCAATTTATTTGAGATTTTTTAAGGCGTGCGACGAATCCCCTTAAATTCAACTCGAAAGGCCTTAATAAGGTCCTTCTATGGCTTTTTATGGGCCATTAAAGGTTAACCAAAGGAAAACAATATTACATAAGAATACTATTTAAAATAGAATTCACATTTATTTAATTATATTTTCATTAAATACAAAATAATTGTAGACTTGTCTAACTAGGCAAAAGTATGGCCAACTTTAAAGGTCTTTAAAGAGCCTTAAAGGGTCACCTTGTAGAGTTGCAATTAGGCATAAAATGATTTCCCAAATCATTGTTAACAAAGGTATCTGGGGTTAATAAAGGCCAAAAAAGTAATAAATTATTAGGGCCAGCTCAGTTTATAATAAGGGCCATCCAAAGGCCACCCTAGTTTTAATGATATTAAGTGGCAAAATTACACATAAGGTTCTTGTAAGGCCAATGAAGGTATGATTATATTTGTATTCAATAAAAAGTAATTATGGGCGTACCTAACTAGGGCCTACTTAGGTAAACCCTTATAGATAATTAATAGTCGAGGCATTACATCCCTAATAAGTACCCGTCTTAAGCCTTTGTTCAGCCTTTAATGGTCTTTGTGAATTAAACAGGCCAGCCTTTACAATGCCCTAATATAATTATTAGTAGAATATTTGTACAGTAACCCTAGTAGAAATTGAAATCGGGTTAAATTGTGGGCCCAACATGAAAACCATACTACCCTAGTAGGCCCTGATGTGTTTTCCAGGTGTGGCGTTACATATGAATGTAACGCCGGGCATTTACATGGTCCCGATCAGGTAAACTCATAAAAATGACGTCAAATTAGGAAACCATGTTGGGCCCTGATCGGGATCCGATGTGGTTTCTTTATAATTAATGAAAAAAAATTTTAGATATAGGATTTGAACTCGTGTTCTTCAAGTTTGTAAGTATATGACTTCACCACTGGACTACCGAAGCTCTTAGAAATGATAACTAAGTATCGCTACTTACCTATAACTTGGATTGTGTATGGTCAAGATGTGGCTATGGCATGGTTACCAGATTAGGGCCCGATAAGACTACCCATATATTAACCATGACGCGGTAACCAGTTTTGGTCCAGATCAGGCCCAGGTCGGGAATCCCATTTTAGGGAATTCCCGACTGGGGCCATATAAACGCCTGGCATTACATCCATGGTCATAGCCCGATTTGAAAGTCAGGATGCCCTACCTGGGCCATCCTTGGCCCTTACAGGGCGGCCATTTTTCAAAAAATAAATAAATAATGTCTCACGAAATGCTATTTTGGCCCCAATCGGGTCCCAATCAGCCCACCATTAATCTGGTATTAATCAGGCAAACCCAATCAGCAATATTTTGATCGTTTTCGGTAATGCCAACATAAGCAAATTCATTTTAAGGTTATCTTTTTTGTAAAAATAACCTCATAATCAGCAAATATGAAAATGCAGTCGACTCCCTCGTAATGCAACAACACCAATCAGCAAATTTTATTAATTTCAGTAATGACAACATGAGAAAATTCATTTTGCGGTTATGTTTTTTGTAAAACAACCTCATAAGCAACAAATATAGAAATACAGTCGACTCCCTCGTAATGCAACAACGCCTATCAGCAATACTCTGATTGTTTTTATTAATTCCAATATCAAAAATGTATTTTGAGGTTATGTACTTTGTAAAACATAACCCCATAAGCAACAAATATAAAAGATACAGTCAACTCCCTCGTAATGCAACAACACCAATCAGCAATATTTTGATCATTTTTAGTAATGCAAACAAGAAAAACTCAATTTGAGGTTATATTTTTTGTACAACATAACCCCATAAGCAACGAATATAAATAATACAGTCGACTCCCTCGTAATGCAACAATACCCACAGCAATATTTTGATCGTTTTCAGTAATGTTAACATAAGGCAATTCATTTTGAGGTTATTTTTTTTTTGTAAAAATAACCTCATAAGCAACAAATATAAAAATGCAGTCGACTCCCTCGTAATGCAACAACACCAATCAACAAATTTTATTTTTTTTAGTAATGTCAACATAAGAAAATTCATTTTCGGTTATGTTTTTTGTAGAACAACCCCATAAGCAACAAATATAAAAATACATGGGCATGCCCGATTCCATTTCTACTAGGGTAGTTAAATAAATGATCAAAACATCTGTTT
Organism: Gryon sp. ZL-2020; assembly: GCA_022817425.1. Classification (NCBI taxonomy): domain Eukaryota; kingdom Metazoa; phylum Arthropoda; class Insecta; order Hymenoptera; family Scelionidae; genus Gryon; species Gryon sp. ZL-2020. Next base: position 5,502 of record JABFPJ010006889.1, on the reverse strand, counting down.
ATATTTGAAACTCGCGCCTAATGGCGACGTTCATTGAGTATATGATTGGTTAGTTCTTGCGTAAGTCTTTTTCGCTGTTCCTTTAATCAGCCACAATAACTACATATATTTTTTTGTGGTTACTTATACAATAATTGTTGCTAATATAAATTAAATATACAAAGAACTAACATTATGAAAGAAAAAAAAATAAAAATATATCTTATCCATCAAATGACAAACATATATATTAGCGTAATATAATGAAATATAAGAAAATGTCTATGTATAACAGTTTTAAAGGTTAGAAATCAAGCTTTTAGAATTGTTTTCAATATATAAATTTTACGCGAAAAATTCCGGTTATTTATGACAAAAATTTAAAAAACCCTAAAAATTGTTATTTTTAGACTTCTTGCGGGGTATAAAAATATTGAACAAAAATTTTTGTATTCTTGCTAATCTTTTTTTTATCCAAAAATCTATAAAAATGTCCCATAACCAAACATTTTTCAAATTTTCGAACCACCCTAATATATACACTCGACTTCCTCTTATTGCAACACCTAATATTGCAACCGATCTAATATTGCAACGAAATCTGTTCCGATAATGTAACGGATGAAGTGTAGATAATTTTGGCGCGAAATTCAGAATAATGGAGTTCAAATTATTTTTTTTTTTCAGATAATAATAATATTTAATTCTTAACTTTTTCAATCCTTTTTAAACTATTTTATATGTTATTCTATACATTAAAACATAAAAACTCAAAGATAACATAATTTATAATAAAAACATAACCTCAATTTAAGTTTTCTTATGTTGGCATTACTGAAAGTGATCAAATTAAATTGTTGATTGGTATGGTTGCAATAAGAGAATGTTTCCGGTCCCGAATTGTTGCATTATGAGGATGTCGAGTGTATTTATATTTTTTGAAGAAATATTTTTATTTTTTTTTTTTTTTGTTCTATTTCTTTATTAATTTGTCTTCAATTTACTTTTTTGAATATTTCGTAATACATTATTTGTGCACAAAGTAAAAGTATAGAAATCGTTTCGTTGAAAATGGCATTGTTGTGTAGGTCGATTTCCTGTGGGACAAAATCTTGCACAATCGTGGATAAAAGGGCCTGCCGGACCTTACGACACTGAACCAAATTGGAGAAGACAAATTGCCGGCTGGTTTAACGAAGTACAGCATTATCGCGCTGGATACAGCCCTGCCACCGGTCATTATACTCAGGTGAAAAAAAAAAAAAAAAAAAAAAAAAAAAAAAAAAAAAAGAAACTAAGGTGGACAAGCGCACGGATAAAAGACAGTTAACAGTTTTTGTTTCGTACTTTTTTTTCGACGCTTGCGAACTATTATTGGCGAAAACAAATAACCCAGGAAAAAGGGAAAAAAATGAGACACGACTGCGACGTTACAAAAAGCTTGAAAAATGGTTTCAAATTGATTTCAATAATTAACTTCAATTATTTTACGACAATTATTTGCATTTGTATTATTAAGTAGAAATGTTGAGTAATATTTAAATTATTTGTTTATTAATTAATTATTTATGTTTTTGAAGTTTTGTGAATAATTCAGAATGAATATATATTTCAGATGGTTTGGAGCACGAGTAATCGAATCGGATGCGGATATTCGTTCTTTTTTGATCCATTTCGGGGACATGTAAAAAATTACGTCTGCAATTATGGTCCAAGGTAGAAACGAGGCGACGCATTTTTCAACATTAAAATATACACAGTTTAACTGAAGAAAAATGTTGCGCATTTTTGAAGCACAGTGCAGTGCTTTAAGACGGAAGCTTGAATATATTTTTCCTTCTTAAATATGAATGCAGTAAATTAGTTAACATTTTTCGGTATCATTTTGAATAAACGCGCATTAGTCTTTTTAATTTGATTATCTTCCAGAATTTAAAGGAATCCTGTAATATACAAAGTTTTTTATAGGAAAACCTGCTCGAAACTTTCAATTGTATTAAAAGTTTGTGATTCGAACTCAAAAATGTTTGAGTTTCTCGAGCTTCTTTGATTTCGAGAGTTAACATATTAACATCGTCGAGGATGATAAAAAATGAATAGTATATTTAAGTATATTTGGTGCTGTTCAAGATCATATATTAATATTGTTTATTATATATATATATATATTTTTTTTTATATTATATAATATATATAATATAATTTATTATTATTTTTATATTATTTATATTATTTTATTATTTAATATAAATAATTAATAAATTAGTAATTAATTATTAAAAAAATATAATATTATATTAATATATATATATATATTATAATAATAATTATAATTTTATAGTTTTTTTCTACATTTGTTTGTTAATGTATTATTTTGCTTTAAGAAATCACGAAAGTCAAGTACTTATCACATTTAAAACATGCATTTCATCATTTTGTATAATGTTTATTCAAATTTTTATGTTTTAGAACAAATAGTATTTGTTCTTATTATTATGTGTTTATTATTTAATAATGACGATTTTAGTAACTTTTTGAAGTTAATTAAATAAAAAGTCATTTTGCTCAACAAATATAATATCTAAAGAAATTAAGTAAGTCAACTTAGTTAGAAAATTAATCAAATCAACTAAGTAACTAACAAAACTAACTAACAAAATAGTTAATTATTCAGTTAAATACTTTGTATAATTAGTTTCGTATGTTTAGTTTCACTTGTTTAGTTAATTACTTTCATTAGTTAGTTTCTTTTGTAAATTAGTTTTCTTATTTCAGTTAGTTTTTTTTTATTTTTTTATTTTTCTTAAGTTATATTAAAAGTTTGACTTAATCTTTTATAGAAATATTTTAACTTTCATTAACAAAACTTTTTAACAATTTGATTTCTTCGTTTAAAATGATTTAAGTCGTAGTTCTTTCATACTTTTAATTGTAAAATCAAAATATTTTTGAATTTTTTAATTATACGGACTATCTATGGACTATATATCGAACTATATATGGACTATATATGGAACTATATATGGACCACATATGGAACTATATATGGACTATAGATGAAACTATATATGGACTCTATATGGAACTATATATGAAATATATATGGAACTATATATGGACTAAATATGGAACTATATATGGAACTATATATGGACTACATATGGAACTATATATGGAATATATAATACATAAATTAGTTTTCTTATTTCAGTTAGTTTTTTTTATTTTTTTATTTTTCTTAAGTTATATTGAAAGTTTGATTTGATTTCATTTTTTTTAATGATTTAAATCGTTATTTCATACTTTTAATTGTAAATTCAAAATATTTTTTATTTTTTCAGGTAAAATACAGTTTTTGATTAAAATCATTGATTTTTTAAAAAAAAATCATTTGATTTAAACGATATATAACATATTCATAAAATTAAATTCATAAAAATTTTGACTGTCAAAATAATTAATTTTACATTAAATTTTAAACAATTTATTTGTTTTTGATCACTAAAATATTGAAAATAAAAAATGTTATCTCTGAAACCAATATAAATTAAACGATTTTAACAAACACATGCTTACGTTGCATTTTGCATTTTATCTTTGACACTTTGACACTTTTGATTGTTAACGTTTGGGAGTGAAAAAATCATCGACAAGATTTATTTGAACAATTTTTTTTTTTTTTTTTTGTAAAGAAAAGAAAAACTTGTAATATTTTTTCTCCTTACGATAAGTTTGACATATTTTTACTTAAAAATCCCGTATCTGGCATATGTGAATGCTATTCACAAGTTATGTTATCAAACTTTTAAAAATATATGATAGCTGTCACACCAAACACGACATCCGTCAAAGAACTAAATTATGAACGTGAAAGACCCTTCATAAATTAACCCTCAACTTTGGTACGACTTTTCTATTGAACTTTTCATTTCTACAGCAACCATCGAAATAATATTTTTTTAATTTCGCTATATTTTTACATAAATTATACTACAAGACAGAAGATCTGTAATAATAATAATTTTCATGGCAAAATACTAATTTCTTGAAACTTAAAATTATAAAATCATAAAGTAAAAAGAAAAACTAAAAAAGGTTTGCTTAAATTGTCTTTTATATTTCACTTTATTTCATAAATTTTATTTTATTTTGTTATTCAATTAGAGTTTAGATGATAAAAATCATTTTTTTTTTCAGATTTTTGTTAAATCAATGATTTTAATAAAAAATTCTATTTTACCTGAAAAATTTTATATAAAATTGCATTTGCATAAAAAAATTTTCTTTTTTACAAAAATTGTTATAAAGGGGGTTGTGATAAGAGGATTGTCATAGGAGGGGGTCGTCATAGGGGAAGGTCGTCATAAGAGGAGAAGATCTTTGTTGTCAGCCGGCTTCGCTCTGGTCAAATGTACAGTATTTAATAATTCATATATAGTCCATATATATTCCATATATAATCCATATATAGTTCCATATATAGTCCATATATAGTTCCATATATAGTCCATATATAGTCCATATATAGTTCCACATGTAGTCCATATATAGTTCCATATATATTCCATATATAGTCCATATATAGTTCCATATAGAGTCCATATATAGTTCCATATATAGTCCATATATAGTTCCATATATAGTTCCATATATAGTCCATATATAGTTCTATGTGTAGTCCATATATAGTTCTATATATATTCCATATATAGTCCATATATAGTTCCATATATAGTCTGTATAATTAAAAAATTCAAAAATATTTTGATTTTACAATTAAAAGTATGAAAGAACTACGACTTAAATCATTTTAAACGAAAAAATCAAATTGTTAAAAAGTTTTGTTAATGAAAGTTAAAATATTTCTATAAAAGATTAAGTCAAACTTTTAATATAACTTAAGAAAAATAAAAAAAATAAAAAAAACTAACTGAAATAAGAAAACTAATTTACAAAAGAAACTAACTAATGAAAGTAATTAACTAAACAAGTGAAACTAAACATACTAAACTAATTATACAAAGTATTTAACTGAACTCTCTAAGTTTGAACCAGTGAAAATTTTACTGATTTTACCAGTAAACGCATTTTTAACTGGTAACCAGTAATATAATATGAAAACTTATAATAATACTTATATTTTAAAGGCAGACAAATATCAAGATATAACATTATATTCATATAAATATGTCTTTATACATTATTTATATTTATAAACATTTAAATGTTAAAAAATGAAATGAACATATATATATATATATTCGTTTTAAGCGTTAAATAAATAAAATATACATATATATATGTATATGTTAATAATTTTAATGTTTATGTAATATTAGTGTAAATTATAAACAAACAACACAAAACTGTCTGCATGTAAACAACAAAAAGCAAAATTTGACTAATCAGTTATATTTTTAAAAAAGTCTACTCGTGCTTGTAGTAAACACATACGGCAATAAACCTTTTTCCTCTTTAGAGATAAAGACATCTGGTTACAATTCTTACTTATTGTGTCCCATG
>JABFPJ010006888.1:0-10450 GCA_022817425.1 Gryon sp. ZL-2020 | reverse complement strand
CTGAAATTGCGAAACGCCAAGCGCGCGTAGAGACACACGTGTATCGAGCGCGTCTAGACGGGTCATAAAGAAGACAGAACGTCTTTACGATTCAAATTTTCGACGATTCCTCCCGCTGCGACCTCCACCGCTTGACGATGAATTTTATTATGCGCTAATCGACCGAGGTATAAAATCGCGCAAAAACACACCGACTAGATTTTGTATTTTGTTCGATACAACGTCGTAATGTGCCGGTCTTTATTGGCACGTGAAATTGATATAGATATGCAATTAGTTACCATAATTTATTTATATTTCTATAATATCTACAAAAAATATTACATCTATAATTTTTATTTTTGATCATGTTATCATTTTTTAAAGAATATTCACACACAAAATATAAGTCACCATAATTAACAATAAATATTATTTCAAATATTGTTAAATATTGCCATAAATCACATAAAAAGTACAAAAAAAAGTAATAATGAAGAAATTTCTTTTAAAGATTCGAAGCTAATAAAGATAATTAGAAATCCCTAGTATAACTACATCTTTGTTGATTTCTCATAAATATTAATCGACAAAAATTAAAGTTTAAATTAAATTGAAACTGAGCCGATTGGAGACAAAAAGCGCGGAGACAATTTCGTTCGATATATACTTTGATAAATTACAACTTACATACCCGATCGCAAAATTTATGGTAACTTTCACCAGTTTATCAACGTTACAAATTTAAAAATGCAAATGGCATTTTTAACTCAAAATAAAACATGGAAAATGATTAAAAAAAAAAAGAATAAGAACGATGAAAAAAAAAGTAAGAATTACAAGCCCAGGTTAAAATGAAGTATTTAATATTACAATAAAGAATCGATCGGATGTCGTGAAATCGAGCATTTTTAACGATACGCGTGATTCAGTTTAATGCGATTATAATTGACACTAACGTCAATTTACGAGCGAGCGAAAAATTACTCGTTACGTTTATTCGCATTATACAATCGATCGATTACACGCCGGTCGATAAATAAGTCGTCAGTGTTGCAATTAATGCGCCGTAGTATGAGAATCGCGCGATAAATCATCCAAATGAATTTGGGCATCGTAAAAATAAGAAGAAAAAAAAATCGCAACTAAAAAAAAAGTTGCGATGAAGAAGAGGTCAGAGTTGAAAGTTGAAGGTCGATAAACACAAAAGCCGGGAAGACAACAAAAAAGTGCAAAAATCGTCAAATCAATAACGTTAATCCGCGGAGAACTTTACCGTTAGTAGGAATTTCGAAAAATCGAAAACTTATGGCAACGGGATTCTGCTTAAGTCCCGAGAGAAGAAGAAAGTACGAGCGGGATGACTAAATAAAGAGCCGCGACATCCGACGGACGCGCAAAAATGCCCGACGGACGACGTCCTAATATGCCATAAATACCCTGTCAGAGTGCGTTGCCGCACAAGAGAAACGGCCGAATAAGTGTCGGCGCGCGAGAAAAGCTGCTAAGTTATCGTAGCGCGGATCTCGTTTGCATCCGAAAAACACCGTGTTCGGGGTTAATTGTTCAAGTGCGATGATTTATGAACTGGAATTGTTGTATATTCAATTTATGATTTGACTATCATTTTATGAAGTTGATGTAAATGTGATTATTTTTAAAATGAAATTGACTTTAAGTTACAAATGAATAACTCAATTTATTCAAAATTGTATAAATTAAAATAATAAAACATAGAAATATTAAGGCGTTTTGAAATATTAAAAATATTAAAATATTAAATTTTTTTTGGTTTTATTCAAAATGATGAAATCTATGTAATTTTAATTCAAAGACATTCTCATTAATCGAATTGAACAGAAATACAATTTATTCGACAACATTAAATTTACTTCATTAATTACATCAATTTTAACAAATAATCAATGTTTAAAATATTTCTTCGCATAGATATATTTTTAGCACAGCTATTATTAATACCATCGAAGAATTGAAAAGTCATTAAAATAAATAACAAATGTGCACACAAAATTCTAAAGCACGCATAAATTTTCGCACGAATTAACATTAAACTCTAATCCGTAAGACGATATAAATAAGGATCGATAAAAAAATCGTCATCCTTCTTTTGTTCAAAATATCTCGAAGATTAATGGCCATAATTAGTTAAAGCACTCTTTACTCAAACTGATTAGACGATCGGTTTTTGAGCGATTTAACTTTCTCTCTCTATCTCTTTCTTTTTCTCATTGTCTGTCCTTTTCTTGCCGAAGGAAGAACAAAGCGTGTGATAAAAAGCGAGAGAAAAGCTTCGACGCGATCGTGTTGGACACGTTAGTGCGCGGTGTCTGCGCGCGTCTTATAACCCGCAACTAACGTGCGGTCAACGCACGCCGTCAAGGTAGCCACTCGTTGCTTGTCGCGAATTTATACGTCGCGTCGACCAATTAGTCGAGCTTACGGCTAGTTCTTAAGCGATGGCCATGAGTGAGTCATGAAAGGCGCGAATTAAGAACACTGCGAAAAGACAAACACACGGGCATCGGAAAATAATTTTTCGATGCTTTTTTTTGTTCTACTTGTTTAACTTGCGGCCATACACAGAAAAAAGGACACAATCCTTTTTTCTTTTTTTTTTCGTTCATTCTTTTTCTTATACACAGAAAGAGAAGCTAGAAAGAGAGGACATTAAGGACGTTCTTGCGGTTCTCATGGTAAATAAGATGAAAAATTGATGCCCAACAGTTTGTCATTATTTTAAATTTTTTTGCTCCTCTTCGTTCTGTCGTTTCTTTTCACTTTTTCAATCCCCATTTTTTTCCTCTCATCTTTATTTCATTGAAGTTTTAATTGGATTTTGAATTTGATACAAAACGGGCAACAAAATTCAAGTTTAAAATATAAACGGGACATTACTTTTTATTAAATATTAAATTTAACAAGTCAAGTCAAGAAAAATGTTTAACTGTAATTAAAGAAATTAACATTACAAAATCAATCATAAAATGTAGCTTTAAAAAGATGCAAAATGATACTTTGAAGAAAAAACAATTTTTGATCATACAATTGCATTTGAATAAATAATTTGTGCATAAAAAGGTTTGGCGATTGAGAGGAAGTTGATAATTTATGCGCGACTATTCGAATGTGATTAATTTGTTGACGAATATTTTTATCGTTTCTTTCTTTCACGGAAAATCAATTTGTTTCATGTACAAAGTTGCTTTTTTCTGCGGGGAGACTTTAACGAAGGGACAAGTGCGATATACGTGTGACAAGGTGGTGGCGCAAACGCTACGAACCGTAGCAGATGATAAAACGAACACCAAGAAGCCGCGACATATATACTCAGACTAGGCACGCATACACACACACAATGTTCGTCTTATTACGCGCTTCGTTTCCTGGTTATCAACGCGACGGGATCTAACAAAATGTTAGTTATATGTCTACACGTGGATGCGAGCATTTGTACGCGGAGTCAATATTTCTCCGCGCGACGACAACGTTTGGATATCAATGATTTAATTAATGTGTCTCTATGCACGATAGCGAGAGAGAAAGAGAGATAGACAAAAACATAGACAGAGAGAGAAGACGCGCGAGAAGTTTTGCACGGAAATACGGTACTTTGTAAATTATTAGCAAAGAGTCTTGACAAAAATTACTGCATAAATTAATTTAGCGATCAAACTGTCGGTTTCCTTGTTTAGGGACACTGTCGACTTCACTGCCTTTAGCGTGTGAAATATTAACAGGTCGATGTGTTAAACGTCAATTGTTAATTTTTGCAAAATGTTTTTTAACTTTATACAAATTGGACAATTTAATCAACTATATTTCTGTTAATGATGTACTTTAAATTATTATTAATTGTTCGACGTTTATGCATGTAAGTTTTCAATGAAAATTTGTTTTTTATTTAATTCAAAATGAATGAAGTGTGGCAAATTTAAATTTATCATGAAATGATGAGAAAAAAAAATGAACAGTGAAAGATAAAGAAAGAGATAATCAAAATTCACTAACATTGTTTTTCATTTGCGAAATAAGCCGTGGCTTTTATTGCTGTTTATGTTTGTCATTTTAGTTTTTGACTCACGCAAAATGATAATCTTTTGTAAAAGTGACATAATCATACATACATTACCATATTAAATTTCATGACTACAGAAATTATGCAAAAAAAATAGAGACGCACATAACTTAATGAGAAACTATCTGAAATCACGCAAATCTGCGAAGTTGGCATGCTTTTTTATCGTGAATTACACTGTGAAATGAATTAAAGTAAAGTGATGAATGATCAAGTCTTAATAATTATTCATATTTTGAGTTATTACTGTAACTGTTTACGCAAAGATTAGTCGTTACTAACGGATCTCGCAATTTGAATATTGAAGTGCATAAGTAGTTAGTTAACTCACTTACATGGTTTTTGAGTAACCAATATTATCAATAAGAAATATATATCACGTATTATTTTCACTTTAGGATGTATGGCAAAAAAGTTTTTGTCGCAAGTCAAAAATATTTTCAGAGAAAGAAGCAAAAAATAATTAACATATATAAGAAAAGAAGAATTTTAGTACAAATTAAAAGTTTATATTTATTCTTCATAAATTATTCAGCAGTAGTTCTAAAGTTTCCATTAGAAACCCATCATTAAAATTAAAAATCAGACAGTGGTTACAATATCACGTTTCATAACAAGTAATCAACATTGAATCCTCATTAATTCAACTAATAAAAAAATTATATATGTTAAAAATGCAAAAAAATAATCACTTTGAATATAAAAATATAATCAAAAAACAATTTGTTTAAACATTCATTTCTAAATAAATTACATGTAAAATTATGTATTAAAAAAACCTCATCTTTTCATCATTTCAATTATATCTAATCTGATTTCAGCAAACTAAAACTGCCCAAGAATTTCATTATTTCCCATGCACAGCTTAACGTTATTATAACACGGTTTGTTCTAACTATTAACCCATTCGGATCAAGTCATCAAGTCTGGAAGTTTAGAATTAGCAAACCAGTCGCATAATCTGCGAATTCTCACAAGCTTTTACACAAAATGTAATTCGGATCAAAAGTCAGTGCGGTATCGTCGCGCCAACATTGGCGGTGGTTTCGCCTACTCTTGTGACCCATGACCCGACCGGAGGCCGACTGTGTCACGTCGTAAAAGCAAACGGACCCGCTAAACCAGAAAGCCTCCTCCTTATGCTCAACACGTAACGCGTGAGCGCGCGCGCTCTCGTTCATTTAAATTTACGATTATAATATTATTACCGCGTAAGTCGACTGACACGACTTCAATGTTGGCTGCTCGTCTCTTATGTTCGCGTCGTTTGGTTGCTTTCAAGTGAATTCAGCATCAGACAGTGACTCGTAATAACAGCACACGTATGCACGCCAGACATATGATCTGCGTGCATACGTCAACCCGTGCGCGCTTTGTAAACTTCAAATGATCGTAGCTGCGGAGTCAACAAAAATGTCCGCGACAAAAGCACGTGCTACGCGATTGTATCGGTTGATAGATGGTACGAGCCAATGTGAATTATGCACTCCAACTCAACTCGCGCAGTTGACTTTTTTCGGTAGCTGCTTTCATCCTCATTCAGCGTTTAATTAGTTCTGCATTTAGATGCATTGCGATGAAAGAATTTCAAGATAACGCGAGATACATGATGAGTATATAAATGGACTAATATGCAATTCAAACAGTAATCATTATTTGTCACGAATTTCTCTTGAACTAACTTGTAAGTTGGTGTGAAATGTTTAAAATCGTACAAATTGTAAGGAAATTGAATAAATGTTTATAATTATTAGATTGTAAAAGAATGTTTTTGATGAGTTATATCACACTGACAATCATAGATCTTGAATTTTTACTCTTGTTAATAGCATTCTGAATCCATCGGCAAAAAATCATCAATTTTGCTGTGAAAAACAGTAAAAATAAAAGTTATTTTAGTAAATATTTACGTTATTTTCTTCCTAAATTATTGTTTTTAACAGTAAAAGTTGATGATTTTTTGCTGATGGATTCAGAATGCTATTAAAAACAGTAATAATTCAATTGAAAATTGTACATTTTCAGGTTTTATGATTGTCAATGCATTTACAAACTGCAGACAAAATGCCTCAGCAAACCTCTCACTGATAATCCTTTGCCCTTCCTCCCACTCTTCTTCTCACTTTTTCCTTACGAACAATCGCCTCAATATCTGATTAATCTTTCATTCAAATACTCAAAACAACTACCCATAATCTCGTCGGCAATTTTCATCCATAATTCAAAGTCAAGGCGCCGCTCGTGGCGCATTCCAACATTTTGACGCTTGACAAATGGCCAAAATTCTGACGCAGGACCGGAATCAAAACCGGAAATCGGGCAGAGTGAGTGGGGTCGCGACCTCTGCAAGTGGGAGTGGAAGAGACCGGTGGTAGAAGTGAAAAAAACATTTTTTTTTGTTTTTTTTTTCTCAAAGACCAGATAAAAAGCGGCGCGTGCGCAAAAAAGAACAGGAAAATAAGAATGGCTCGTGCGTCGCTGCAAAACTAGAAATACAGAGAACTTGCTTGAAAACGTGAAACCGCTGCACTTGACTTCTCTCATCCGGGTTGTTGTTTTTTTTTCTTTTTTTGGCTTCTTTTTGTATTTTTGTTTGCTTTTTGTACTTCCAACTCCCGCCACCGTATATATAAGACACACAATGCGTTTAACAGTCGTTTATTTCATTATACATGCCATGTGCTTCATAACACGCGAGCCACGGGAATTTCATTCGAGCGTCACAATTTTTGATGAGCCTCGACTTTTAACTTCGTCGTGCATTTTGACTGTAAAATTGCACACCGAAAACACTTTTATGGCGCTTTTTATTAGTACTTGGAATTTATTGCATGAACATCTTGTGAAATAAAATTTAAAGATAAAAATTCTGTTAAACCGTATCAACGTTTAATGATTTTACATTAAACAAATTTTTTTAATATTTCGAATTCTGTTCATCAATGAAATAGTCATCCAAATAAATTATTCGTTTTTTTAACTTACAAAATAAATTTCATTTGATATGAAATGTAAAAAAGACCATTTGAATATCGGAAAAACAATCATTAACATAAGTAAACCAATCTAACAGTTTTTCACACGACCCGCTAAAAAAAGGCCGAAAATATAAATATAAAAAAGGTCAAATCCTTATATATTTATACGTATCGTTCGTTTTAAATATTGTTTGGAGCATTGGTCGCGGATTAGCATGCATTATCGTACACTTGGCACTCGAATCGCAGCGGATCCATTTCATTTAAGCCAAATTCATGGGGCTGTCGTGTTGGCCCCCGGGGTTATACAACACACATACTTAATCTGTCCATCTCTGTCTGACGTCAAAGAAGAACCCCATCAAAGTGCCAAGACGAAGCATCGACTGCAAGTCTTAGTGTATACGCGCAAAGACGAGACGAGTGAGATCAGGTATCAAGTGAAAGAAAAAACAGCACCATTGTATGGGAGCATCTGACCGTGGGGTAGGCACCACCGCGACACTCACTGTAGCCGGTGCCGTGAGCACAGTTCGAGGGTCTTGATGCGAGAATGCCCGACAAGGATGGCAAATGCGAAAAAGGAAACGGAAAGGACAAGAGACTGCTTGCACTGAAAGCGTTGGCAGTTTATAAGGGTTCAGGCATTGTGGATACGTATTATCATGCTAAATATAACATGTTAACTACTTCACATAATGCCACGCTAGTCTTTCGATCTTCAATCCGACGAATTTTACGAGACCTATGAGAGTTCGAAAAATTGTTGCAGATTCTTTTTTACGATGAGAAATAGTTTTACATTATAAATACATATTTTTTATTTTCTTTCAGAAATTCATTTTGCATTAAAAAAAGTTTGAAGTAACTTAAAATGATCAAATTACTGAATAATCTTTTTTATATATAATATTTGTAATAAATATTACTGAAAGAAACTCTATAAATTATCACTTGAATGATTTGAATGTAAAAATGGGAAACAAGTATGTACAGCATAAACTTTAAGTTGATAAAAAGTATAAATAAAAGTAGTGGATCAAATATAAAGTCAGCTAAGTCATAATTTGAGATTTAAAGAAGACGGATAAATTGGATAAGATTGTTCTTGGAGGAGAAATCGTTGTTGACTTTTCCGATAGAAATGTTTATTGTGAAAACGCGATAAATGGTTTAATTGGAGATAAAAATCAGCGAAGATCAATTTTTTTCATCGTATCAGCGCTTAATGAGACAGATACGGAACAAACCAGTTTTTTGAGAACCTGTTATTAAATAGCTCGACTACCAGAAGAAACCCAACAATGTTTAGCATCCGTTAGTCCGAGGCAGAAAATGTGACCTCGTAAACACACAGGAGTCGAACCACTTGTCAAATCAGCTCGATAAAGCGTCGAAAGTATTATGCATTACTCACCTTTGTTGTGCGAATGCTCATTTGTTTTAATTCAAAACTCGTTTTCGGTTTATGAATTTAAATGTACTTACTTAGAATCTACACATGTTTGTTGACATTCCAACGATGTATCTGCAAATATTTTCAAAATTTTTCTTCTATTAGTTTAATCAAACCTAATATGAAATATTTATTACATTGAAATATAAAATATATTCAACAACAAATATTAATCTTAAATGTTAACAATTATTTAAACATTATTTGGAAAAATTCTCCAAATTCTGTTAAAATAATTAAAATAATAATTGTACTGAAAGAGTGTTTTTGGAAAAAACTTGTTCAGTGCATGTTTTAAATTACAAAAATAATTAAATTATTGAAACTTTTGAGCAAAAAGGTTTTAATCACTATTAAACTAAATCGAAAAGCAACTTGATGCCCAAACATCATGTTCATTGCCTAATTCAATGGCAAGATTAAATCAGTGACGAAAGGCTGATCCAATTTCAACTAGGAAGGAAAAAAATGATAATTGCTTTCCCCAGCCCTTATTGACAAAATGCATTGACAGTATCAGATGAAACTTGGTAACATTTTCGAATGAATAGAGATGAATGCGAAATGTTGTTCTGTTAAAGGGGTGTGATGGGTCAGAAGCTGTTGGTGCAGGAGGCGCCTGGCGCGGGCTCGACGAATCGCATAGAAGGCAACGAAGGATCAAGCGGAGGGGAGCTACACCACTTCTTGCATCAGTACAACCAGCAATCGCACAGCCCGGGACAGAGTTTGCAAAGCGGGCTTCCGCTTCCGCTAAGTCCGCAATCGTTGCGCCACGACGGCTCATCAAGTGGCGGCATCGCCGGTGTCAAACGCGAACCCGAAGACCTCAGCTCTTCACGGGCTGGCAGCAACGGTCAAAGCAAACGACACAAACAATCACAACCAGACAGTCCAACGCCACCTGGAATGTACCATCATCATCAACATCAATTACAGGTAATTTATAACATTTTTATCTATTAATTATAAAAAGTTATCGAAATTAAAAATGTTAAGTTTATACAAATATTATATATTTGAATTATAGAAATCTATGATTTTAATATTTCAAGATTTTTTTAAATACTTTTTTACTGATTGTATTGAAATAAAACTTACTTTAATATGTTTGAATGGCACTGTAAACTTAGTGATCGATTCAGTCTGTTTTCAATATAACACTGTAAATAAGCCGCATTCTTTTACAATCGAAAATTTTTTTCTTAGATTTTTTTAAAATTATAATCCTTCGAATTAAAATTCAAAATAAACTCATATTTTAGTCATTTGTTAAGTTTTAAAGTAAATAAAGATAAAATTTATCAACTGTTTGAAATACTGAAAAAGTAAAGTAAGTTTAACGCATATAATATTAATTAATAAATAAATTATTTATATTAAAGTTTTAAAAAGTGTAACATTGTAATGAGGGATTTGTATTTCAAAGACAATACTATTTCTGAATAAGATCATAAACATAAAGTTGATCAGAGACCGTCGTCTTGACAAGAAAAAAAATGGCTAGAAATCTTTTCAAGTTCGCGGGAAATCACGCGATAAACTATAAGAAAAAGCTGATATTTATTGATGAGCTTCCAAGAAGGCTGCATGCGTGAAATATTGAGGAAAGTTGTGACGCGAGTTGAATCTAAATTTGGAGCAGCGAGACACGGCAAGTTGCAAAAACTAAACGAGTTGTTGAACTTGTTGTTTGAATTTGTAAGTAAACGTTGAAGTCGCGGAGTTGTTTACGGGTACTATTGGAAATACATGAACGTGCAAATAAAATGAAATAGTTTATAATGCTTGTCAGATGATTATCGATGAAAAATTGTTCGAGAAATTGCGACGCTGCTGCTGCAAAACTTACATAAATTTCTGATTAATTGTATGAGATCGACGAATCGTGATCAACGTGGATTAATCATCAAAATTGTATCTGCATTATTTATCAAAAAA